>JAWZYV010012962.1:0-135528 GCA_038373885.1 Cheiracanthium punctorium
TACAATTTGGGATGAAGTCGTCGAGGTTTTGCTGTCACAGGTGGTCCACGAGTCAATATATGATGCACTGTACTATGAGGGACAGACTGCTTAAAGAGAGTTGGATTGGTGATGTCAGGAAATTCAGAAAGCAAAGAGTCATAATCAGAATTTGAAGAAACAGTCACCACAGAAGGTTGGCTTCTATGAGCAACATTCCCATAAGAAAATAAGGAAGTTTCAGGATTTATGAGACGTTGATGCTTTAAGTCAATTAGCAAATTAAAATGTCTCAAAAAATCAGCACCAATAATAGGAGAAGTGACATCAGCTATCACAAATGTCCATGAGAAAGCTTTCCGAAGGCCCAAGTCCAGTTGTTTGTGTACAAATCCATAAGCAGGAATTTTGGTGTTCTTGGCAGCAAAAACAGAAAAAGTCTCACAACCATGTCTTTTATCTCTAGGAGTGGGTGGTAACACGGAGATTTCACTGCCAGAATCTATCAAAAATTTTTGGCCAGTCTTCCTATCATGAAGAAATAACCGGCTGGGCTTTTTAGGTAGCTCCGTCATCCCAGCTATGACAGGAGTTAGGAGTTTTTTTCCTGCTGGAAGGAGCAAGGCTTAGAACATTTCCGTGCCTCATCACCAAAACGATTGTGATAAAAACACACACCATTGGTTCTTTTACCATTTCTGGATTGAGATCTTGAGCGAGATCGACGCATTGGCGCTCTCCGTTCACAAGAAAGTTCAGCAATTTGACGTATAAGATGCTCAATCTGCTTAGCTAAGCCTGCATTTGAGATGACATTCGTTTCGGGTGGCATTCTAGCTGCAGAAGTAGCACAAATAGCACTTGGTTGAACGACTTCAGCAACTTTGTCAGCGATAATTGCTAACTGATCAAGCTTTTCAGATGAAGCCGACAAAACTGTTTCAATATGAGCTGGCATTCTCTGCATCCACAAATTTTGCAAAAATTCGTCATTAAGTTGCGCTCCACAAAGTTCTTTCATTTTCCGCAGGAGGTGGCTAGGCCTTTCATCACCCAGTTGGAGTTCAGTGAGGAGTTTTTTAATCTTCGGATGTTCAGAATCTTCAAATTCACTGATTAGCCGTTCTGAAAGTTTTTTTGTATTTGTCAGATTCCGGCGGGTTAAGTACAATATCGGTGACATGTGACAAGGTTTCCGCGTCAATGTTGGCGATCAGGGCAGAAAATTTCGTTTCGTCACTTGTAATACCACTGTAAGTGAACGCATTGTCACACTGGGCAATCCATAAGCGCACGTTAGCTTTCCAAAATTGAGGAATTCGAAGTGCCACTTTCGAAACTTGATTCTCGTCAAGAGGCATGATAATTTAGAAGTCTAGAGTGCAGAAATCAGCTTGTTATAGTCCCCGGGAAAACGAAAGTTGCCACAAGCAGTTAGGTTTAACACAGCATGCTTTAAGACGCACGTGACCAATTAAAATAATAAGTTAATCATAATTCACAGGGTCACCACTTACGGCCGATGGTTGCATCGGGTGTTCAGAATTAACTAATTAACTTGGTAAACATTTATAGTGAAATAACAAATTTAATTAAGCAAAGTGAGAACAGATAAACTTACAGATGCCGCGTTCTGACGCGCGCCGATATAAACATTGAACAGAACAGAATGATTACTTCACTTCATTACAAAAGTGTTCGAGTTTAGTTGTAGAACAGTTAATATTTTTAAATTGTGGCTCTGTTCGTAAACTGCGGTGGATCAGCGGGTAGAGCTGTATAGGCGCTGCAGGTTAAACAAAGATGAATCCATACAGAAAACACAAAAACAGAAAAGAAATAAGCAAGAAAAGGCACACCAAGAAGGAAGGAAGAAAAGTGAGAACAAAAGTGAGTGTTAATAGTCCAAATAAACAAAACAACTGAAAAATCACTCAAAATACTGGTGTTACGATAAAGTAATTAAAAGACTTTGTAAAAAACACACATAAGAAGTAATAGGTAAGAGGATACGCACGTTTCGTTCAAATATTGCTTTGAACTTCATCAGTCCAAGCCCTTCGTCGTAAAGAACACAGGGAACTGAAAAGAGATAAACAAGCAAGATGTTGCCACAAGGGGCAAAGAAAAGTCGAACAAAACCACGGAGAGGGGAGAAAAAAAAATTAAAATATGGGATAAAAAGGAAAGGAAAGAAGCACAAAAAATACAGAAATAAAAAGGAATAAATAAAATAATAATAATAATAATAATAAAGGGAACACACGAGTACAAACACACACACAAAAAAGAGAAAACAGAACAAACAAACAAAAAAAATAGAACACGTATATATATATTATATAAATTAAAATCCACGAACAGGACAGCACAATATATATATATATATATATATATATAATATTTTTTTTTATAAATTAAAATCCACGAACAGGACAGCACATATATATATATATATATATATATATATATATATATATATAATATTTTTTTTTAATAAAAACGTAAATGAAAGACAGTAACACACGTACATACACATTAAAGAAAAAGGAAAAAAGGGGGGGAGTGGACGAAGAAAGTGAAAAGAACCTTACAACAGCAACTTCCAAGCAGAATGTACGAAAGGAACGGAAGAACCATCGTTCACAAGACGATCTAAGTACTGGGTAATGGAAAAACCTTCCAAAAAATCCAGATGGGACAAAGACTGAGGAGTGCATAAAATCTTAGCCTTAGAAAATTGAAAACGATGATTGGAATTCCAACAATGTGAGGCAATAGAAGATTTGGAAAGTTCGTGCTTAGAAACACATCTCTCATGCTCTTTGAGCCTAAATTTAAGAGCTCTTCTGGTCTGACCAATATAGCCCAAATCACAAGATCCACAAGGAATATAATAAACACCCCAACGGTTCTCAGTAGGAATAGGATCTTTAAGGGAAGAAATTTTAAGTTTATTAACAGGTTTGAAAATGACTTTGAAACCGAAATTTTTGAGAAGTTTAGAAATTTTGTAGCATAAAGGTGAAAAGAAAGGTAGTACAATTAATTCGTTGTGAAAATTAATAGTATTAGTAGAAGAATTAGGTTTATTAAATTTAGAAACAGCTTTATCAATAATAGAGGGGCTAAAACCACGAGAAAAAACTAAGGATTTTAAGTAACTTATTTCATTATTAAGAGATGAAGAATCAGAGCAAATTTAGATAGCACGAAACACATAAGTGTAAAAAGCAGAAAGTTTTTGCTGGTAAGGATGATTTAGATAGGGCATGAGGAGGTAAAGATATAGAAAAGGGTTTGCGGAAAACAGAAGTAGAGAAACCGTCAGGATTCCTAGAAACAAGAACATCCAAAAAAGGTAAAGAATTGTTGCACTCCTCTTCTAGAGTAAATTGGATACACGGATCACCAGAATTAACAATTAAAAGTAAATTAGAAATATCACAATTGGAATCCACTAGAACGAAAGTATCGTCAACATATCTGACCCAGCATGGAAAATTAAAGACCTTGAAGAGCTTCCCTTCAAAATAATGCATATAAATATCACATAAGAGAGGTGAGAGAGAATTACCCATAGCAAGACCCTCGGTTTGTTTATAGAAAGAGCCATTAAAAATGAAAGCGGTTTGTTTAATACAAACGCTTACTAAAGTTGTAGCAGTGTTAAAAATAGAATATGAAATGATTTATTTATGTTTACTTTGCTAGAACTGCCTTTTGGCGTAATTAACGTCGGCAGTCGATGGCAAATAGCGAAAATGAATCACACATTAAACTTGCAATAATTTAAAGGCATTACCGGCTAGCCGAACTAGGTTTAAAAAATATTCTCATTCATCTCAAACAGCATTCGTATTTATAAAGACTACCTATTTTATCACACCTTGTTTGGCGGGATCAAAAAAAAATAATCTATTCATACGCTCGTAACACCAACTCATATTAATCGGTGCATAGAATTAGCAATACAAATGAAAAAGTTTAATTTCTGAAATTTGGAGGGGTTTCCCTAACTTAAATCAATTTATTTAACTTGATGAAAATCATTTAAAATCGCCTTAATAACTGCATTATTTCTGAACAGAAAATTAAAATTTCACGCTAAATTCTAGTAAAACCTACACTTGTTTTTAAAAATACTATTTCTTTACGCTCTCAGTAAATTGCGCCAAGCCTAAAATTGAGCAAACCGCTAGAATCCACTTTCCCAAATCGCCATATAAGCCATTTTTTTTCGCCAAATTATAAGGTTATACACTTTAGTCTCTGAAATTTACAAATCCTTTTTCTTTTGCCTATAAAAAATATTGAATTCCTGCTCTGATTTCCCGCGCAGACGATATTTTAATTAAAAAATAACCTAACAAATATTCGAAACAGAAAAAAAGTATTATTCCTTTATTTTTAATGCAAGAGTGTAAATCATTTCATAAATTCGCCAAACATGGCAACCTCGATGCTTATTTCTCACTTTTTTGACTACAGGGGTTGCAATCACGGAATTGTGGAGAGCGAAAATTAGTGTTTTTGACGGGTTTTTTTATCAATATATCCTAAACTAATTCGAATTTCGAAATTTAAATTAGCGGAGGTTCTTTCTCGAAATTTTCTGAATTCGTGGATACCTTGTTCGAAACTCAACTCCCAGCCGTTTAGGAGGAGATGATGTTACACACACACACACGCACACACACACACACACACACACACACACACACACACACACACACAGACGCGCACAGATTTTAATAGTATAGACTAGCTGGATACCCGTTCTCCGCACGGTGGGAAACGAATATTTTCCTTACACATATAATTCGAATTAAACCCAGTGATAGGAATCTCTAATAGTGAAAAATTGCTGGAATTCTGACGAAAAGCTGAATCCATGAGTGGAAATTTGAGACGATTGCAACATGATGACACAAAAACTACGTCATTGTCACTGGCGATCAGAAAAGTAAGAACTTTACGGTATGCAGACGAAACTTTTCTCTTTCGAAAAATGCCTTATTTCTACATCATATAATTCTCTTTTTTAGGTTTAATTTATAGTATTCATACATACCATATGAATAACATTACATTATGTTGAATACTATTTTATCTTATCTTGCATTTCGTAAAGCGTGGACAATGCATTAGCACAGTTACGTTGCAGGTGACTTTATTAAATTTTACCCAAATTTAAAAAACCTACACGAAACAATCGATGCACATTGTACGTTCAGAAACTAAAAATGCATCCTGTTTCCGTGAAGATCTTGTCGCTTTCGTAAATGAAAAAGTTTGCGACGTAACTTAAGCGGAAAAGCTTATTATCCTTACTGAACTCTTAATACAGTAGCACACTTGTTACATAAAACTAACGTTGATCTCACTGCCAATTCACACTAAATAAATAACTAATTTCATATTTTATTTTTAACATGGATTAATTGCATAGTGTCAAATTCAATATTAAACAAAATCTGAAATCGTTTCGAGAGCTCTAGGTCTTGTAACTGGAGTAACTGGAATATATATGAAAAAATAAATAGAACTTTAACATAAAAGTAATTTATATGAAATATTCTAAGCACATTGTATCCCGTTATTCGGAAAGATTCCACAAACGCCATGGGAAGAAAGAGCAATTAATTTCATATTATATTTTGTATTCCTTCCAAGCGCCTTTGTACATTCCGTTGCAATATCATTCTCATACACGATGCTTATCCTATAGTCTCTGGTGATTTATTTTGGATTTTCATTTCATATTCCTGACTTTTCATACTTTTGAAATTTTGTTGCTTTGCGCATGTGAATAATCGATTATAATTTCGCATTACGGCTACCAATTAAATAGTTTTCCATATCGCTTCTTCCACGTTAACGACGTTAATCTGCCTTTTTCTAGTTAAAAAAAAACGCCTACAAAGTTTCATTGCTTCAATTTAGACACACAGAGGGGTGAGGCAAATACGCACCCGACAAATTGCTTCCTTATGTCCGCCGAAGCAGCACATACGTTATCGTGTAATGTGCTTCTCCGGATAATCTGACAGCAAAACAGAAGATACTGACGTGAAAATGACGTCACACGCGAAGGAAATAGAATGAAAAATATGCAGAATTGCCTAAAAAAACTTCGATTATTTTTAATGCGCAAATATGTTAAAATTCTATTTGTTTCATATTTAATGTGTTTTCACTTTTTTGGGTCTTAAGAGATGTAGAAATGAGTGGTTTCACTTAATTATTAAATTGAACAACTTAAGTGGCAACAATGGATTCCGTTGCTACGGAAACTGTAGCAGTGTTAAAAATAGAATATGAAATGATTTATTTATGTTTACTTTGCTAGAACTGCCATTTTGGCGTAATTAACGTCGACAATCGATGGCAAATAGCCAAAATGAATCAGACATTAAACTTGACAATAAATGCAATAATTTAAAGGCATTACCAGCTAGTCTAACTGGGTTTCAAAAATATTCTCATTCATCTCAAACAGCATTCGTATTTATAAAGACTTATTTATTACACCTTGTTTGGCGATATTAAAAAATATTATCTATTCATACGCTCATAACACCAACTCATATCAATCGGGGCATATAATTAGCAATACAAATGAAAAAGTTTAATTTTCTGAAATTTGGCGGGGTTTCCCTAACTTAAATCAATTTATTTAACTTGATGAAAATCATTTAAAATCGCCTTAATAACTGAATTATTTCTGAACAGAAAATTAAAATTTCACGCTAAATTCTAGTAAAACCTACACTTGTTTTTAAAAATACTATTTCTTTACGCTCTCAGTAAATTGCACCAAGCCTAAAATTGTGCAAACCACTAGAATCCATTTTCTCAAAATCGCCATATAAGCCATTTTTTTTTTCCGCCAAATTATGAGGTTATACACTTTAGTCTCTGAAATTTACAAATCCTTTTTCTTTTCCGTATAAAAAATATTGAATTCCTGCTCTGATTTCCCACGCAGACGATATTTTAATTAAGAAATAACCTAGCAAATATTCGAAACAGAAAAAAAGTATTATTCCTTTATTTTTAATGCAAGAGTGTAAATCATTTAATAAATTCACCAAACATGGCAACCTCGATGCTTATTTCTCACATTTTCGCTACAGAGGTTACAATCGCGGAGTTGCGGAGAGCAAAAATTAGTGTTTTTGACGGGGTTTTTTATCAATATCTTCTAAACTAATTCGAATTTCGAAATTTAAATTAGCGGAAGACCTTCCTCGGAATTTTTCGAATAAGTGAACTTCTCGATTGAAACTCAACTCCCAGCGGTTTCGGAGGAGATGATGCTACACACAGACAGACAGACAGACAGATGCGCACAGATTTTAATAGTATAGACTAGCTGTGTACCCGTTCTCCGCACGGTGGGGAACGCATATTTTCCTTACACATATATAATTCGAATTAAACCCAGTAATGCGGAATCTCAAAACGTGAAAAAATACTTGAATCGTGACTAAAAGTTGACGCCATGCGTGCAAATTTTAGACGATTGCAACATGACACAAAAACTACGTCAATGTGACTGGCGATCAAAAAAGAAAGAACTTTACGGTATGCAGACAAAATGTTTCTCTTTCGAAAAATGCTTGATTTCTACAATATATAATTCTCTTTGTGAGGTTTAATTTACAGCATTAATATATAGTATATACCACATAAATAACATTACATGATGTTGACAATAATTTTATCTTGCATTTCGCAAAACGTGGACAATGCATTGGCGCAGTTATGTTACGCACGACTTTATTAAATTTTACCTAAATTAAAGAACCTACATGAAACAATGTATGCATCATTTACGTTTAAAAGCCAAAAATGCACCCTGCTCCAGTGAAAATCATGTCGCTATTGTAAATGAAAACGTTCGTGATGTAACTTCTGACAAAAAGCTTATTACCCTTATTGAACTCTTAATGCAGTATCACACTTGTTAGATAAATCTGACGTCATTTCGCACTGTCATTTCGCACTAAATAAATTACTAATTTCATATTTCATTTTTTACAGATTACAGTTGACCCCTTTACAGTTGACAACACGAATTCTTAGAACAGGGCGAAAACATTACGATCGTTTTCGTGTAACACGTCAAAAGAGACTTGTACAGTACGGTAAAATGAGACATATGTTCTGATATTATGACGCTTTAACTCCTGTAATTAACATACCTTCTGAATGGCAACACCAAACATCATTGTATTTTTACGGAGCGCAAATAAATTTTGCCGCGATTATACCGCTCAGTCTGCACTCCAACTGGAGTATAGCGCAGGACCCGTGCAACATGGATTCCTATAACACGGAACGTATCTACCGTGTTATAGGGAATCTATTGTAGTGGCATAGTGTCAAATTCAATAGTTAAGAAAATTCTGAGTTGCCGTATTTAGTAATATTTCATCTCACTTTGGTGGCCGAAATGTATTAAAACCAACTATCCGAACTGTATCGAAAGAAAACTTTACTGAAAGTAAAATTTTTAATTCTGCATAACCCTCCAAACAACTTCGGTGTTTGCCATCTACGACGGTTTTTCATGACGTGACAACTGATGATTGCGTACAGTGGCGTAGCCAAGGAGGGGATAGGGGGTCACAACCCCCCATGTGGTGTTTTTTGTCATACAAAATGTATGTTCTTCACTCCTTTATCACACACACGTGTACATATATGTGAATTGCAGTAGTCGTAACATTCCCATGAAAAATTTCTGGCTATTCCTGCTTGCATATAATTGATCTTTTTTTTTTCATGTATCAGTGATCAATATACTTCGCAGGATCGAAATCTTCGCGGTAGAAAAAATGGTCTAAAAAATCTGACACCAGAAAATTCTGATTAACACAGTGGGGTTACACAAATACGCGCCGGACATACGCTCTTGCTAATGTCCGGAGGAGCAAATACATTAGAGGTTATGCGCTGCCCCGGATAATCTGAGAGCAAAACAGTAAAAATGATGTAAAAAATGACATCCACACTCGAAGGAAATAAAATTAAGTATATGTAGAAATGCATGAAAACTTCGATTATTTTTAAAGTGCAAGTCTGTTACAGTTAGTTCTATTTGTTTCACGTTTGATACGTCTTCACTTTTTCGAGTCTTACCCTACTAACAATTTTGCTCGGGCTACCACCGGCCACGTAGCCAGCCGATGATGACCCGAGCAAAATTGCTAGTAGGGTAAAAGCTGTAGAAATGAGTGGTTTCACTTAATTGTTAAATTTAACAACTTAAGTGGCAACAATGGATTCCGTTGCTACGGACTATAGCAATGTTAAAAATAGAACACGAAATGAGTTATCTATGTTTCCTTTGCTAAAACTGCCATATTGGCGTAATTAACGCCACCAGTCGATGTTAAATATTTCAAATCACAAATTAAACTTGACGCTAAAGCTAATTCGCAATACATTGTTTGGCGAAATTTTAAAAAATTATGTATGCATACGCTAGTGAAATCGGGCCATCTTAATTGTGGAATGGAATTAATAATACGTACAGAGTTGTACTACATTTGAATATTTTTCGCCAACTTTGCTAAGAAATGTACTAACGTAGGAATAACATTTCAATTTTCTGAAATTTGGCGGAATTCCTCTAACTTAAATCAGTTTACTTAATTTAGTGGAAATTCTGTAGATCGTTTAAAATCGCCTTAATAACTGCATATTTCTGTATGAAAAATCGAAGTATAGCGCCGAATTCTAATAAAACTTATTGTTATTAAAAATACTATTTCTTTACGCTCTCAGTAATTTGCGCCAAGCCCAAAACTGTGCAAATCGGTAGAACCTACTACTTTCTCAAAATAGCCAAATCATCCATTTTTTTTTTCGCCAAACTAAAAAATATACATATTACTCTCGGAAATCTCCCAATCCCTTATACTTTTACACATAAAAAACATTGAATCCCTTCTCTGATTTCACGCGCACGCAATACTTTTATTAAAAAATAACTTTGTAAATAATCTAAACAGAAAAAATCATTATTCTTTTATTTTTACTGCCGGACTCTAAATAATTTAATAAAATAGCCAAACCCCAGGGATATATTAACGCGACGTAGAATTATTTAATGTTTAGTTAGCTGTGATGTAAGATGGCTGTTGAAAAACGAAAAGAAATGAATAGTTTCACGAAATATTTATTAACGCGGTATATTGTGCTTTGATCAATATTGCCCTAGCATATCTAATAACTATTACTTATAGTATCCTTTACCGATACCAATATATTTTCGTTTTTCCATCTTTAATGTTTAATTTAAAGAAACGGTTTAGATATTTGCCACTAATGTAGTTTTTTATTCTTTGGTGATTCTTTGCAATTTACGCATTAGTATAAACGATAATCATTTCACTTTCTGGCTGTCATTAAAACAGCATTTGGCTGTCATTAAAACAGCAAACGGGCATTTTTCGAAAGAGAAAAGGTTTGTCTGCATACCATAAAGTTCTTCCTTTTTTGATCGCCAGTCACATTGACGTAGTTTTTGTGTCATGTTGCAATCGTCTAAAATTTGCACTCATGACGTAAACTTTTAGTCACGATTCAAGTATTTTTTCACGTTTTGAGATTTCGAATTACTGGGTTTAATTCGAATTATATATGCTTAAGGAAAATATGCGTTTCCCACCGTGCGGAGAACGGGTACGCAGCTAGTCTATCTATACTATTAAAATCTGTACGCGTCTGTCTGTCTGTCTGTGTGTAGCATCATCTCCTCCGAAACTGCTGGGAGTTGAGTTTCAATCGAGGTGTCCACTTATTCGAAAAATTCCGAGGAAGGTCTTCCGCTAATTTAAATTTCGAAATTCGAATTAGTTTAGGAGATATTGATAAAAAACCCCGTCAAAAACACTAATTTTTGCTCTCCGCAACTCCGCGATTGTAACCCCTGTAGTGAAAATGTGAGAAATAAGCATCGAGGTTGCCATGTTTGGCGAATTTATTAAATGATTTACAATCTTGCATTAAAAATAAAGGAATAATACTTTTTTTCTGTTTCGAATATTTGTTAGGTTATTTTTTAATTAAAATATCGTCTGCGTGGGAAATCAGAGCAGGAAATCAATTTTTTTTTATACGCAAAAGAAAAAGGATTTGTAAATTTCAGAGACTAAAGTGTATAACCTTATAATTTGGGGGGGAAAATAGCTTATATGGCGATTTTGAGAAAGTGGATTATAGTGGTTTGCACAATTTTAGGCTTGCCGCAATTTACTGAGAGCGTAAAGAAATAGTATTTTTAAAAACAAGTGTAAGTTTTACTAGAATTTAGCCTGAAATTTTAATTTTCTGTTCAGAAATAATGCAGTTATTAAGGCGATTTTAAATGATTTTCAGCAAGTTAAATAAATTGTTAGTTAAAACCCGCCAAATTTCAGAAAATTAAACTTTTTCATTTGTATTGCTAATTCTATGCCCCGATGGATATGAGTTGGTGTTACGAGCGTATGAATAGATAATTTTATTTTTAATCCCGCCAAACAGTGTAATAAAATAGGAAGTCTTTAAAAATACGAATGCTGTTTGAGATGAATGAGAGTATCTTTTAAACCCAGTTAGACTAGCTGGTAATGCCTTTAAATTATTGCATTTATTGTCAAGTTTAATGTGTGATTCATTTTGGCTATTTGCCATCGACTGCCGACGATAATTACGCCAAAATGGCAGTTCTAGCAAAGTAAACATAAATAAATCATTTCATATTCTATTTTTAACACTACTACAGTTAGCAACGGAATCCATTGTTGCCACTTAAGTTGTTCAATTTAATAATTAAGTGAAACCACTCATTTCTACATCTCTTAAGACCAAAAAATGTGAAAACGCATTAAATATGAAACAAATTGAATTTTAACATGTTTGCGCATTAAAAATAATCGAAGTTTTTTTCAGGCAATTCTGCATATTTTTCATTTTATTTCCTTAGTGTGTAACGTCATTTTCACGTCATTGTCTTCTGTTTTGCTGTCAGATTATCCAGAGAAGCACATTACACGCTTACGTACGTGCTGCTTCGGCGGACATAAGGAAGCAATTTGTCGGGTGCGTATTTGACTAATCCCTCTGTGTGTCTAAATTGAAGCAATGAAACTTTGTAGGCGTTTTTTTTTTAACTAGAAAAAGGCAGATTAACGTCGTTAAGAGGAAGAAGCGATATGGAAAACTATTTATTTGGTAGCCGTAATGCGAAATGATAATCGATTATTCACATGCGCAAAACAACAAAATTTCAAAAGTATGAAAAGTCAGGAATATGAAATGAAAATCCAAAATAAATCACCAGAGACTATAGGATAAGCATCGTGTACGAGATTGATATTGCAATCATGTACATAACAAAGGCGCTTGCAAGGAATACAAAATATAATATGAAATTAATTGCTCTTTCTTCCCATGTCGTTTGTGGAATCTTTCCGAATAGCAGGATCCAATGTGCTTAGAGTATTTCATATAAATTACTTATATATTAAAGTTCTATTTATTTTTTCATATATATTCCAGTTACTACAGTTAAAAGACCTAGAGCTCTAGAAACGATTTCAGATTTTGTTTAATATTGAATTTGACACTATGCAATTAATCTATGTTAAAAATAAAATATGAAAATAGTTATTTATTTAGTGTGAATTGGCAGTGAGATCAACGTTAGTTTTATGTAACAAGTGTGCTACTGTATTAAGAGTTCAGTAAGGGTAATAAGCTTTTCCGCTTAAGTTACGTCACAAATGTTTTCATTTACGAGAGCGACAAAATCTTCACGGAAACAGGATGCATTTTTGGTTTCTGAACGTACAATGTGCATCGATTGTTTCGTGTAGGTTTTTTAAATTTGGGTAAAATTTAATAAAGTCATCTGTAACATAACTGTGCTAATGCATTGTCCACGCTTTACGAAATGCAAGATAAGATAAAATAGTATTCAACATCATGTAATGTAATTCATATGGTATGTATGAATGCTATAAATTAAACCTAAAAAAGAGAATTATATGGTGTAGAAATAAAGCATTTTTCGAAAGAGAAAAGTTTCCGTAAAGTTCTTACTTTTCTGATCGCCAGTGACAATGACGTAGTTTTTGTGTTATCATGTTGCAATCTCATCATGTTGCGCCTCAAATTTCCACTCATGGAGTAAGCTTTTCGTCAGAATTCCAGTAATTTTTCACTATTAGAGATTCCTATCACTGAGTTTAATTCGAATTATATGTGTAAGGAAAATATTCGTCTCCTACCGTGCGGAGAACGGGTAAGCAGCTAGTCTATACTACTAAAATCTGTGCGCGTCTGTCTGTCTGTGTGTCTGTGTGTAGCATCATCTCCTCCTAAACGGCTGGGAGTTGAGTTTCGAACGAGGTATCCACTCATTCGGAAAATTTCGAGAAAGAACCTCCGCTAATTTAAGTTTCGAAATTCGAATTAGTTTAGGAGATATTGATAAAAACCCCATCAAAAACGCTAATTTTTGCTCTCCGCAATTCCGTGATTGTAACCCCTGTAGTCAAAAAAGTGAGAAATAAGCATCGAGGTTGCCTTGTTTGGCTATTTTATTAAATTATTTAGACTCCTGCAGTAAAAATAAAAGAATAATGATTGTTTTCTGTTTAGATTATTTATAAAGTTATTTTTTAATTAAAATATAGCGTTCATGTTAAATCAGAGCTGGAATTCAATGCTTTTTATGTGTAAAAGAATAAGGGATTGAGAGATTTCGGAGAGTAATATGTATATTTTTTAGTTTGGCCGAAAAAATAATGGCTCATTTGGCGGTTTTGAGAAAGTAGTAGATTCTACCGATTTGTACAGTTTTGGGCTTGGCGCAAATTACTGAAAGCGTAACGAAATAGAATTTTTAATAACAAGTATAAGTTTTAAGGCGCTATACTTCGATTTTTCATACAGAAATAATGCAGTTATTAAGGCGATTTTAAACGATCTATAGAATTTTCACCAAATTAAGTAAACTGATTTAAGTTAGAGGAATTCCACCAAATTTCAGAAAATTGAAATTCTCGCATTTTGTACATGGTAGTTAATGGTGATTAAAACCCGTTATAGTTAATAATTTAAATAACTGCTACTTATCAATAATATGCCTGCGTTAAATTTTGGCTATCAAACCATATAAATGATAGATAACTATTTCCCATTTTGATTGCTGTTAAATCAATGCTTCGAATAATTCTCTGAAAACAAAAAAGTCTCGCAAAATGGTGTATGTTGGCATTTTGGCGATCGAAGTACTGTGTAATAAATAATTGATTCTAATTTGTTAAAGCAGCGCTACGGAAGTTTCTTTTACTAGAAGCTGTTAGAAAGGCGTAATTAATACTGTCTAATATATTTTTTGTTTTACGAATTGAAATGTATGTTGATTCCTACTTTTGTATATTTCTTAGCAAAGTTGGCGAAAAATATTCAAATATAGTACAACTCTGTACGTATTATTAATTCCATTCCTCTATTGAGATGAGCCGATGTCACTAGCGTATGCATAGATTTTTTTTTTTTTTAATTCCGACAAACAGAGTATTGCGTATTGCCTTTAGTGTCAAGTTTAATTTGTGGTTTGAGCTATTGTCATCGACTGGCGGCGTTAATTTCGCCAATATGGCAGTTCTAGCAAAGTAAACATGGATAACTCATTTCATGTTCTATTTTTAACATTGCTATAATTTCCGTAGCAACGGAATCCATTGTTGCCACTTAAATTGTTAAATTTAACAATTAAGTGAAACCACTCATTTCTACAGCTTTAAAGACTCGAAAAAGTGAAGACGTATCAAACGTGAAACAAATAGAACTAACTGTAACAGACTTGCACTTTAAAAATAATCGAAGTTTTCATGCAATTCTACATATCCTTAATTTTATTTCCGTCGCGTGTGGGTGTCATTTTTTACGTCATTTTTGCTGGCAGATTGTCCGGAGCAGCACATAACCTCTAATGTATTTGCTCCTCCGGACATAAGCAAGAGCGTATGTACGGCGCGTATTTGTGTAACCCCAATGTGTTAATCAGAATTTTCTGGTGTCGGATTTTTTAGACCATTTTTTTTTACCGTGGAGATTCCGATCCTGAAGTATTTATCACTGATACATGAGAAAAAAAGATGAATTATATGCAAGCAGGAGTGGCCAAAAATTTTTCATGGGAATGTTACGGGAGTGAAGAATATACATTTTGTATGGCAAAAAAACTACGCATGGGGGGTTGTGACCCCTATCCCCTCCTTGGCTACGCCACTGAACGCAAGTATCAGTTGTCACGTCATGAAAAACCGTCGTAGATGGCAATCTCCGAAGTTGTTCTGAGGGTTATACAAAATTAAAAATTTTACTTTTAGTAAATTTTACTTTTGATACAGTTCGGATATTTGGTTTTAATACATTTCGGCCACCAAGGTGAGATAAAATATTACTAAATACGGCAACCCAGAATTTTCTCAACTATTGAATTTGACACTATGGAACTACAGTAGATTCCCTATAACACGGTTGATACGTTCCGTGTTATAGGAATCCGTGTTGTACGAGCCTGCGCTATACTCCACCAGGAGTGTGAACTGGGCGGTATAATCGCGGCAAAAGTTATTCGCGCTCCGTAAAAATGCAATGATGTTTGGTGTTGTCATTCAAAAGGTTTGTTAATTACAGGAGCTAAAGCGTCATATTATCAGAACATATGTCTCATTTTACCGTGCTGTACAAGTCTCTTTTAACGTGTTACACGAAAACGATCGTAATGTTTTCGTCGTGTTCTAAGAATTCGTGTTGTAGACCCATGTTATAAAGGGGTCAACTGTAATCTGTAAAAAATGAAAAATGAAATTAGTTATTTATTTAGGGCGAATTGACAGTGAGATAAACGTCAGTTTTATGTAACAAGTGTGATACTGCATTAAGTGTTCAATAAGGGCAATAAGCTTTTTCGCATAAGTTACATCACGAAAGTTTTCATTTACAAAAGCGACATGATTTTCACCGGAGCAGGGTTCATTTTTGGCTTTTAAACGTAAATGATGCCATCCATTGTTTCATGTAGGTTTTTTAATTTAGGTAAAATTTAATAAAGTCGTGTACATAACTGCTCTAATGCATTGTCCACGCTTTGAAAAATGCAAGATAAAATTGTTGTCAACATCTTGTAATTTTATTTATGGGGTATATACTATATATTAATGCTATAAATTAAACCTCACAAAGATAATTATATGATGTAGAAATCAGGCATTTTTCGTAAGAGAAAAGTTTTGTCTGCATACCGTAAAGTTCTTTCTTTTTTGATCGCCAGTCACATTGACGTAGTTTTTGTGTCATGTTGCAATCGTCTAAAATTTGCACTCATGACGTCAACTTTTAGTCACGACTCAAGTATTTTTTCACGTTTTGAAATTCAGAATTACTGGGTTTAATTCGAATTATATATGTTTATGGAAAATATGAGTTTCCCACCGTGCGGAGAACGGGTACTCAGCTAGTATATAATAAAATCCGAGAGTAAACAATTTATGTAGCTTTGTAGGTAGGTAGGTAGGTTTGTGGCCACCTATCTTCTTGCGCGCGTCTCTCGATCGCATTGCGCCGAGACGGTTGGTCGCAGACCTACCGAATTTTGCATACGGCTTCACTAGGACAGATCCTAACACGCCTCGGAGCGATTTTTTCGAAATTGGAATTATAAAATGTTTTATTTTATGTTTTGTCCAATTTTTAGCGATTTTTCTTGCATAATACGTAATAACGCCGGTAATTGCACTCGCAGTAAAACGATGTTTGCATCATCGGATAGAGGAAAACAATTTCTTTCGAAAACAGTTTGTTTCGACTATATAACATATTTTGCCGATTTTGGGGAATTTTTAAAAAGAATTTCTCTTTTGACGACGTTTGCGTAAAATAATTTTAAAACTGTTGCATCTTAAATTATATCTGCCATAACTTTTTAATATTTCGGCAAAAGACGGAGCATACAATTCGCCCAATTTTAAAAGAAGAACGGAAGAAAACATAAATTAGGAGATTTTTTGCGAATTTTTATGTAAAGAAAGATTTTGAATTCAATAATTGCTGCTTCAATATTTCGTTTGATATTAAGCTTGCAAATTTAGCTGTCATGGTAACTAAAACCGAATAGCTGCCAGTTGAAAAAAATAAATAAAATTATTTTAAAATAATTGAATTTTGCATGCGAAATCTACGTCATTTTGATGTAACGAGTTTAAAACCCCTTTCGAAACTCAGAATGACGGAGTTACATGCAAAACATATGGCACGTACGAAATAATTCCATGTTTTATATTACGTTTCCAGAAAAAGAATTGAATGCTGTTTTTTCAACAATGAATTACCCAGCATTATTTCTGATTGAGTTTTTAAACGGAACACGTTTTCGAATCGCAGTATAGATATCGCAGATAGTATAAGTAATTTTTCGGTGCTAAATACGCCAATCTGACAAGAATTATGCATAATATGTGTGGAGAGCTGTTTTAATGGCAACGATAAAGTGAAAGGATTATCGTTTTTGCTAATGCCTAAATTGTAAAGAATCGCCAAACAGTAAAAGGCTACATTCGTAGCAAATATCTTAACCGTTTCTTTAAATTAAGCATTAAAGAGGAAAAAACAAAAATATATAGTATTGGTATCAGTAAAAGATAGTATAAGTAATAGTTAGTAGATATACTAGGCTGTAATAGTTAGTAGATGTACTGATCAAAGCATAATATACCGCATTAATAAATATTTCGTGAAACTAAAAGTGTTATATTTGTTTTTTCAACAGCCGTCTTACAGCACAACTAACTAAGCATTAAATAATTTTACGTCGCGTTAATATATCCCGCGGTAGTTTCAACAAAAAAGACTGTGCCTGAACATTTTTTTTTTCTTGGAGAATCTGTTTCGTCACAAGTAGTTATGATCACATTTTAGAAAAATGTCCTTTCTTGCCTTGCGAAGAGCGGGTACACAGCTTTTTAATTATAAAATAAAACGGTTCTCCACATCATGTTGTATCTAAGGTATTAATGGTATAACTTAAACCTAAAAAAGAGTATGATGTAGAAATGTGACATTTTGAAAGTTAGAAATTTTTGCTGTAAACCGTCAAGCTGTTCTTTTTCTAATCGCGAATGACACCAACATAGTTTTTTGTGTCATAATATTACAATTGTCTCAGGTCAGTACTTATACTAACTTAACGAATAACTAATGAGTAACTTTACGCCAAGAGTCTAATTATTTTGCTTATTTTTAGATTCCACATCACTGGAATCAATTCGAATTATACATGCAAGAAAAATTTTCGTTCCCTACCGTGCGGAGAACGGGTACGCAGCTAGTAGAGAAAATAAAATCTGTTTACACAAAACACCTCAGTGGAGTACAGCACAGAAATAAATGAAAAGCGCCAATCTTTTTAATAGCACTTATGTGCTTACATTGAAAAAAATATTTTGAATCTTGTTTATTAGTTGTATTTATCATTTTTCAGTATATTCTGGTCCTTGCTTTTATTTCAATGTTTTCCTTTTCAATGGCAATATTATTTGCTCCCCTTTGTCTTACGTTTCAAATGAACAGTTTTTTAACGTATTCTCTCAACTTAGAATCGTTTATTTAATTTTTTTAAATAACTCATTTCGTCTTTAGGATTTGGTTCACTGCATTGTAGATTCGCATACTGCTTTGGGCATTTACATCTCTCTATCGCTAGCTAGAACTCAGCACTAACCCTTTTCACACCAATATAGAAAACCAACTAGATAGGCTGTCCAAAGCTGAAAAAATGCAGCCGCTGCCTTCGATCCATTTAACTACCAATAACATGGTGGTCGGTTGAATCACCCATCTGGAGCCACAGAGCTAAAGAATTTTTCTGAGACAGCTGGTTGTGCGGCCGAGCAGCCAGCTGTGTCAAAAACGGCCGCCCTTTATCAGCGTTGGGACCATTGAACCTTTTTTTTTTTTTTTTTTTTTTTTTTTTTTTTTTTTTTTTGCGGCTAGCAGTAAAAGCTCTAAAATCAAGTGCCCATCGCGCGTCAAAGGGCTGATCTGAAGGACCGTATTTAATTAACTCTAGTGTGAATAATAGGGCGGCCAAGAGAACAACAAAATCAAATCACTTTATCTTTGAAACAATGTTAAAATTTCCTCATTTTAAACTTTGAATTATTGTATTATCGAATCGATATATGTATAAATATGTATGTGTGTGGGTAGGTGCGGGGGGTGTACGAACGAACGAATTAAAGTCAAAATAAAAGTAACAAAATAATGCGATCATCTCGAAGCTGCTAAGAACTTTATTTCAGAATCTATTTATGCAGATAGAATGTTAATTGAAATAAAAAATACTCAAAAATAAAAGTGCTTTTCTTGAGATTTTTACATTTTTAAAAACAAGGTTGGTAACATTGCAACTTAAAGTTATTATATTGTTAATTATTTAATGATATCGCCCACGAAACATTCAAACCATATGATAGTAGTCAGAATTTCAAGTCTGATTACTCATTTTAAACCTCAAAGAAATCCGTTAGGCTAAAACTAAATTACTTGTAGCAGTATAAATAGCACTAAAATTTAAAACGTAGTACAAGCAACGTTAATTGGTGTTAGTAAATGTAGAAAGAGAACTTGAATCTTTGTTAAAAAGGAGACACTAGTTATATATCAATTCATTACACTTTTATGCAGAAAAAGTAATATTATAAACAAGTGAAAGCTACAGTTTATGAAAGTTAATCAGTGCATATGAGTGCAAATAAAAATCAAGTTCATTTAAAGATAATAAAAATTATTTTCAATTATTAGGACTAAAACCAGTTTCTATAAACATATAAACCTGACTAAAAGTCAAAAATATAGTTTAAACTTCGAAATTCTTATTTGATATGCTATAACAAAAAATCATAAGTAACAACAAGTAATTTTAATGATTTTATTTTATATTTATATTTCACTGCATCATACCTCTTAATGCAGAAAAGGGAGTTTTACATTCAAAGAAAATCCATGCAGCATTTTCAAAGAAATGAATGCAATCACATTAAATCAAATGATTGATTAAAGCATTGTTATTGATTGAAACTAAAAGGTAATATCTCTAAACATCTGGAACTGGCAAAAATTAAAAAGGCAGTACAAAGTTCAAAGTTCTAGATTCACAGATAGATGATTATCAGTTTATATCATTTGGAAGAGAAAGCTTAAGATAGTAATAAGATAGAAAGAATAAGATAATAAAAAGTTTATGGTATATGTAATGCAGTGCAATGCTAAACTGGTGCTGAAAGTTATCGACTGATATTATTTTTCCTTCTACTTAACTAATAGATTGTTGACTCATTTTTTCCATATTTAAACTGAGAATATCCCTAAACATATTTAAAGTCATTTTTAATGTATATAGGAACGAAAAATAATAAACAAAGTATAATTAACATACTTTTAAAAAGTAATAGAGAAAAATATACATTAAGAAACAAAACACAGATTGACTTAAAGGTTCACAAATACTGAAAAAAGGAATATATATATATATATATATATATATATATATTCTACAAATAGGAGAATATTTGGGGTGTAAATAGTTTTAAAAACTTAAAATTACTTTTTAAATCTGCAAAAAATCAGAAAAATACTTCATTGGCAACATAATTAGGATAACACATCCACAATGCTTAATTGTATGTATTTTATCGTACATTTGCATTTGTATTATTTTAAACGCGTGTCAATGGCAAAATAGACATGTTAGTGACAGAATGAAAGATTAAAAATATGTTTTGATCACTAACGGTTTAAGAGATAATCGCTGTAACATCTATTTTGAATTACCCGGTATAATTTGCCAATAGTCCGAAGATAACGATCGGGGGTCGTGTGCTTCTCTCAAAAATATACCAAATGTCGCTAAACTTGGAGACTTTGGGGAAGATACTACCAAATCTGGAACCAAAAATAAGTCTTAAATGAACACATATAGGTGAAACCAGTTATATTAAAGCTCTAAACCCTAATCCGAACCAATGGAAATTCTAAAGTTTCATAAATCATGCTCTGATTAATCAATTTACATGACACAAAAGTATTTTAGACGTGCATTAATTTGAGACTACATTATTTAAGTTTAGAGGACCAGATCACCTAAAAATTGCGCAACATGATATTGTTTTGCTTAATCTTTGGGTAGAAGACCAAAAGCATACCAGTAGCTAGAGCTTGTATTTATACCCCTATCGAGCCGATTTAGCACAAGATAAACTACAAAAAATAAAGGTAACATTACTTAATTGGGATAACTTTCAACCAAATACAGTACTTATTATTATTAATATTATTACTTTGTCATTAAATTGTAGTATTAAAAATTCCTAAAATAGTCCATTAGTGAATTGTATATAAGAATTAGATGGGTGTGCTGTTACGATTACTAGCGACCCTTGAACTTATCCTTACAACAAACCAATAGCACTGGTAGTAAAATAATGCACATCACACAAATCAAAAATTGATAAATGAAAATCATTTTTACTCAACACTTTATTTATTTTAAAAAATGAATGAATATATTAATTGCATCCGCTAACTCTGTCCCTTATTTACGCTATTGCTAGATTCTTAATGTAAGAGGAAAGAGTTCCCTATCATAAAAAAAACCAGTGGTGCTCCACGCGAATATATTCCGTAGAAGAAAAAGAACCATAAATAAACAGCTAAGAAGTTTTTTCTTTCACATCTGTTATCCGCCAGTGGGTGATTACATAGGTCATGTTTTCCCTGGATTCTTGGCTATTCTCTTGATTGCCTGATATTTGCCAAAAGCTGCCGTAAGTGCAATATGATTAGGTGGCTGGCTAATTGAGAAAGCTTGCTTTGGAAATCCCGTTCTATTTTTACTGCAGTTTATTCGGAGATTAAGACACTTTTCCTTTGGTCATTTCTGACCTTTTCCGGAGAATTTGAACTTTGTTTCAGCACCCCTATCTGTATGTTACAGTCAATGCGATTTATAGGTTATTATTGATGATGACCAGGGATAGGAGGTTCTAATTAAATAAAATAATTATAGAGAATAATTTATTAAGAATTTGTCATTTTAACCAGTTTTTATTAATGATTACCAATTAAGTGTGGTCAACATAATTTTTAAAGCGTTTACTTGAGGTTTTCATAACTCAGGCGAATGCTTTCCTAGCAAATTATTAACAAATCAACATTGGCCGAGGATTTTTGAGGAGCTCTCTCCCTGAAAATAGCCAGATTCACTTTTTTTTAAGTGGGTAAGGGGGCGTTAATAAAGAAACGCTTATTATAAATTTTTTAAGGGTTCCCAAAAGCGAATACACAGATCCTTTGAGGATTTATTTAGGTTTACAAACAAAACCTCGAACAGCTGATTATCAAAGAGGGTCAAAAATTACATTTCAATTCCATCTATCATCAATCTATACTATTAAAATCTGTGCGCGTCTGTCTGTCTGTGTGTAGCATCATCTCCTCCGAAACCGCTGGGAGTTGAGTTTCAATCGAGGTGTCCACTTATTCGAAAAATTCCGAGGAAGGTCTTCCGCTAATTTAAATTTCGAAATTCGAATTAGTTTAGGAGATACTGATAAAAAACCCCGTCAAAAACACTAATTTTTGCTCTCCGCAACTCCGCGATTGTAACCCCTGTAGTGAAAATGTGAGAAATAAGCATCGAGGTTGCCATGTTTGGCGAATTTATTAAATGATTTAGACATTTGAATTAAAAATAAAAGAAAAATCCTTTTTTTCTGTTTAGAGTATATTTGCTAGGTTATTTTTTAATAAAAATGTCGCCTGCGTGGGAAATCAGAGCAGGAATTCAATAATTTTTATGTGAAAAAGAATAAGGATTTGGAGATTTCCGAGACTAACATGTATATTTTTTAGTTTGGCTAAAAAAAAAAAATGGCTGATATGGCGATTTTGAGAAAGTAGTAGGTTCTACCGATTTTCACAGTTTTGGGCTCGGCGCAATTTTCTGAGAGCGTACCGAAATAGTATTTTTAAAAACAAGAGTGGGTTTTACTAGAGTAATTTTTAGCTTTAATTTTTTTAATTTAGCAGTCATTAGTGCAGAAATAATGCAGTTATTAAGGCGAATTTAGACGATCTAACTTGAGAATTTTCACCAAATTAAGTAAATTGATTAAAGTGAGGGGAAATTCCGCCAAATTTAAGGTCATTGAAATTCTCGCATTTTGTACATCATAGTTAACGATGAATAAAACACATTAACACATAGTTAATAATTTAAAATACTGCTCCTTTTCAAGTATATGCCTGTTGTACTTTGGCGATCAAACCATATGCGTAATAGATTACTATTTCCCTTTTTGTTGCGGTTATTTCAATGCTTCGAATGATACCTTGAAAAAAATCTCGCAAAATGGTGTATGTTGGCACTTTGGCGATCGAATGTGTAAAAAATCATTGATTCTTATTCATTAAAATAAGTGCTACGGAAATTTCTTTTTCTGGTAACTGTTAGAATAGCATATAACTAATACTGTCTAATAAATTTTTTGCTTTACAAATTAAAATGTATGTTGATTCCTACTTTACCTTTCTTAGCAAAGCTGGCGATAAATATTCAAATATAGTGTAACGCTGTGTTTAATAGAGTGTGTTCTCGCGTTTGTGCTGCTAATTACATTCCACGATTGGAATGAGTGGATTTTATGAGCGTATGCTTGGATATTTTTTTTAATCCCACCAAACAAGGTGTAATAAAATCGGAATTCTTTAAAAATACGAATGCTTTTGGAGGTGAATAAGAATGGTTCTGGTTAAGAGTGGTAAAAATTGTGGGTATTGTAAGGATTGCGGGTAAATTTTTGAATTTGTTGTTAAGTTTAATTGGTGATTCATTTTAGCTATTTACCATCAATTTGTGGCGTTAATTACGCCAATATGGCAGTCCTATCAAAGTAAACATGAATAATTCATTTCATGTTCTATTTTTAAGATTGCTACAGTTTCCGTAGTAACGGAATCCATTGTTGCCACTTAAGTTGTTAAATATAACAATAAGTGAAATCATCAATATCTACATATCTTGAAACTCGAAGAATGAAAACGCATTAAATATGAAAAAATAGAACATTAACATATCTGCGCTTCTTTAAAAATAATCGAAGTTTTCATGCAATCTATTATATAAATGTGAAAGTATGTCGTCCGGGAATTCCTCCCACACCGTTCGACCTATCGGCTTGAAATTTTGCACATACATGTAAAACGACATAGAATAGTCCGTAGGCTGCTTTAAAATTCTGGAAATCCACCCAAACTCTAACTTTTTACGATTTTTCGCAATTTTCAGGGTAGAAAGCTACTCAAATAACCGATTTCAGCACATTCGTGAGCATAGTTAACATAGATTTATTTATTTATTACTTTCAATAATTCAAGTGAGACTGACGTCATTTTTATGTCACTGTAAAAATGCATTGAAAATCCTGGTTAACAAGTTTTGACAAAAAATTACACCACAAGCGAAATAATAAACTTCCATCCAGATTATCAGATTTTGTAGAAAATAAAGTAACGTGTTTTTTCTTTCTTTTTCTTCTTTCACTAATTCATGTTAGATATCGCAACTGACAATGATGTCATTTTGACCTCATGAAAATGAGTTAGAAATCTAATTACATTGAAAGGTTTTGACGCAAAAAGTACTATTATAAAAATTCAAAGTATTTTGTTTAATGCGCGTGTTACCCTTAGCGATTTTTGAGCTCTGTGATTTTTCAGAAACCATAATAACGAAAGGAAACTTGCATTTTTTTAAATCGTAGGAAATTCAAATGTCGGCACAAGATTCAAAATACTAACTAACATAATTCATAGTATTCGCTATCGGCTTGACGACGGTCGTTGTATGTATTCCCAAAAATCGTGCAAAATGTCGCCAAATTTGGACGACTTTTGGCGGTATATTATCTATAGTAGATATACTCTTTTTGTGTTAAATTTTAGCAACTTAACGAGCTCTTGCAGAAAAGTTACATCATTAGCAAAATGGATACGGAAAATATTTGAAATACCGATTAGCTAGTACCGATTAGCCCAATATCTCTAAAATTAACTTTAATAAAGTTCTGTTGCAAACGAGAGTTTTTCAACGTCGTATGTTTCAATATTACTCCGTTTGAAAACTACTGCGCGAAATGACTAAATTTGACTACCCTGGTCAGAACGTGACGTCATAGATTAAAAGTAGTCTGATATTCGTAAACTCTGCAACACAATTTAACGCCCTATTCGCAATTTTAGCGATTCCAAATAGTTACTCGAGATTACACAGTTTGATGTTTGCACGAGTCTGAACCATGGTGTATTTAAATAATATTTAAATTGATACAGCTTGGATGTTTTCCACCACTGCGAGATGAAATATTTTGCTGTGCTAAATACGCCAATCAGACAAGAATTATGCTTAAAAATATATGGAGATCTGTTTTAATGGCATTGCATAAATTTCACAGAATCACCAAAAAGTAGAAAGGCATCATTGCTTTAAAACATCTAATCTGTTTCTTTAAATTGAGCATTAAAGACTGAGAAACGAAGATAGATAATATTAATATAAGTAATAGATAGTATTCTCATTTTTATCTTTGGTAGTAATAGTAGATTTGTTTGGATAATATGGATTAAAGAACATTATACCACGTTAATAACTATTTCGTGAAATTAAAAGTGTTATATTCATTATTTTTCAACGATCGTCTTATAACTAATTAAACCATAATCCTATGTTGCGTAATATATTCCACGATAGTTTCAACAAAAGGACTACTTGAACTTTTTGACATTTTGCTTTTGCATAGATAGTTACCATTAGATTTTAGTAAAATATTCGTTTCCTACCGTGCGAAGAACGGGCACGCAGCTAGTCTATTCTATTAAAATCTGTGCGCGTCTGTCTGTGTGTGTATGTGTGTGTGTGTAACATCATCTCCTCCTAAACGGCGAGTTGAGTTCCGACCGAGGTATCCACGAATTCGGAAAATTTCGAGAAAGAACCTTCGCTAATTTAAATTTCGAAATTCGAATTATTTTAAGAGATATTGATAAAAAACCCCGTCAAAAACACTAATTTTTGCTCTTCGCAATTCCGCGATTGTAACCCCTGTAGTGAAAATGTGAGTAAAAGCATCGAGGTTGCCATGTTTGGCTATTTTATTAAATTATTTAGACTCCTGCAGTAAAAATAAAAGAATAATGATTTTTTAAATCTGTTTAGATTATTTACAAAGTTATTTTTTAATTAAAATATTGCGTTCATGTGAAATCAGAGCAGGAATTCAATGTTTGTTATGTGTAAAATAATAAGGGATTGAGAGATTTCCGAGACTAATATGTATATTTTTTAATTTGGCCGAAAAAAAAATGGCTCATTTGGCGATTTTGAGAAAGTAGTAGGTTCTACCGATTTGTACAGTTTTGGGCTTGGCGCAAATTACTGAGAGCGTAACGAAATAGTATTTTTAATAACAAGTGTAAGGTTTAAGGCGCTATACTTCGATTTTTCATATAGAAATAATGCAGTTATTAAGGCGATTTTAAAGGATTTATAGAATTTTCACCAAAAATTAAGTAAACTGATTTAAGTTAGAGGAATTCCGCCAAATTTCAGAAAATTGAAATTCTCGCATTTTGTACATGGTAGTTAACGGTGATTAAAACCCGTTATAGTTAATAATAATTTAAATAACTGCTACTTATCAATAATATGCCTGCATTAAATTTTGGCGATGGAACCATATAAATGATAGATAACTATTTCCCATTTTGATTGCTGTTAAATCAATGCTTCGAATGATTCCCTGAAAACAAAAAAATCTTGCAAAATGGTGTATGTTGGCATTTGGCGATCGAAGTACTGTGTAATAAATAATTGATTCTTATTTGTTAACGCAGCGCTACGGAAGTTTTTTTTACTAAAAGCTGTTAGAAAGGCGTAATTAATACTGTCTAATATATTTTTTGTTTTACGAATTGAAATGTATGTTGATTCCTACTTTAGTACATTTCTTAGCAAAGTTGGCGAAAAATATTCAAATGTAGTGCAGCTCTGTACTGATTTATAATTCCATTCCACAATTGAGATGAGCCGATGTCACTAGCGTATGCATAGATATATTTTTTTTTATTCCGCCAAACAAAGTATTGCGTATTGACTTTAGTGTCAAGTTTAATTTGTGGTTTGAGCTATTGGCCATCGACTGGCGGCGTTAATTTCGTCAGTATGGCAGTTCTAGCAAAGTAAACATGGATAACTCATTTCATGTTCTATTTTTAACATTGCTATAATTTCCGTAGCAACGGAATCCATTGTTGCCACTTAAGTTGTTAAATTTAACAATTAAGCGAAACCACTCATTTCTACAGCTTTTAAGACTCGAAAAAAGGAAAGCGCATCAAACGTGAAATAAATAGAACTAACAGTAACCGGGGCCTTCGCAATTAGTAACGGACCTGCGCGTGTATTTTGATGAGCCATCCAAAGAGGCCTATGGATGCTCGAGTCTTCACGTATACATCAGGCATTTCTTAACCTTCCCAGTGCTTTCAAACGTTATTTAATATAGTTTTAAGTAGTAATTGTGTTACTAATTCAAGTACGAACTCATGATTAATTTGTTTGCTATGATACATATTGACATAAAGAAAATAGATGCATATAATTTGAAGGAAAAACAAAGTAGCGCTTACTCTCATGATTCACGATTGCTTATTTTAGTTTCACAAGTGGATATTTAATATACCTTAAAATAACTAAATACACAAGACATTTTTATAATGAATATTTCATGAACGTAGTCGTATTTCCTATGTTATTTTAAACAATTCAAGATTAATCTTTAACAAATTATGTATTAAAGCGCATTTCAGTGTTTTCGGGATATCCTGTATATTGGAGAAAATTGATAAAATACGCTTTAATAAAGACATTTCATGTAGTATATATTATTCTTTTGTCGCTTTCTCAATCGAACTTTGGAATTGAGCAAGCATAATGAACGTTTGTACAAAATATTAACTACATTTGAAGTTTCAGTATAAACGGGCAAAAATCAATAATTTATAATTTACTGTATTTCTGCACTGTACCAGATGTAAGTCTGAATCACATAATCAAGGCATATATAACTGATAAATAACATTTTCAACTGGCAAAATTAAATTGTCTAAATAGTATCACAACGTGATGCGTATTTACAAGAATAAAAACTACGCGATTTCTGATTAAAATAATTTATTTATAAATAACACATGAGTAATTATTCACTAAACATGATTTACATACATATTTTTAGAATTTTTAAATACATTATAAAAGTGTTCACGTACCTTTACATTCAGAGCAAAATGTTCGAATTTTAGGATAAATTTTCATGAAAGAAAATGACGCAAGATTCACAAAACGATTACCTACATCTAAAGTTCTTTAGTACGACAAAGGTATAAAAAATTGTTTTAAAATAATAAAATAATATAACATTTATAATACTTAGAATAATAAAATAGAACACTGTGACTGGGGGAAAACAGGCCTCAATGATAAACTCATTTTTAGTGATGGCAACTCATACGCAGGCCCGTTGCTAATAACGACGGCCCCGCTGTAACAGACTTGCACTTTAAAAATAATCGAAGTTTTCATGCAATTCTACATTAATTTTATTTCCTTCGCGTGTGGATGTCATTTTTTAAGTCATTTTTGCTGTTTTGCTGGCAGATTATCCGGAGCAGTACATAACCTCTAATGTATTTGCTCCTCCGGACATAAGCAAGAGCGTATGTCCGGCGCGTATTTGTGTAACCCCACTGTGTTAATCAGATTTTTCTGGTGTCAGATTTTTTAGACCATTTTTTTATCGCCGAGATTCCGATCCTGAAGTATATTGATCACTGATAAATGAAAAAAAAAAAGATCAATTATATGCAAGCAGGAGTAGCCAAAAATTTTTCATGGAAATGTTACAGGAGTGAAGAATATACATTTTGTATGGCAAAAAACTCCACATGGGGGGTTGTGACCCCCTATCTCCTCCTTGGCTATGCCACTGTACGCAAGCATCAGTTCTCACGTCATGAAAAACCGTCGTAGATGGCAAACTCCGAAGTTGTTCTGAGGGTTATACAAAATTAAAAATTTTGCTTTTAGTAAATTTTACTTTTGATACAGTTCGAATATTTGGTTTTAATACATTTCGGCCACCAAGGTAAGATGAAATGTTACTAAATACGGCAACCCAGAATTTTCTTAACTATTGAATTTGACACTATGCAACTACAGTAGATTCCCTATATACGGTAGATACGTTCCGTGTTATAGGAATCAGTGTTGTACGGGTCCTGCGCTATACTCCACCTGGAGTGCGGACTGCGCGGTGTAATCGCGGCAAAACTTATTTGCGCTCCTTAAAAATGCAATGATGGTTGGTGTTGCCATTCAAAAGTAATGTTAATTACAGGAGCTAAGGCGTCATAATATCAGAACATATGTCTCATTTCATCGTGCTGTACGAGTCTCTTTTAACGTGTTACACGAAAACGATCGTAATGTTTTCGTCGTGTTCTAAGAATTCGTGTTGTAGACCCATGTTATAAAGGGGTCAACTGTAATCTGCAAAAAATGAAAAATGAAAATAGTTATTTATTTAGCGCAAATTGACAGTGAGATAAACGTCACTTTTATGTAACAAGTGTGATACTGCATTAAACCCATTTATGCCTAGTGTCCCTTTTTGGGGACGGCATTTTCGCTATTAGTCGAAAACGTTATTTATTTTTCCTAGCCTTTATTCATGAGTATTGAGCCTCAACTCTACAAAATATTTTAACATGACCAAGTAGGATGTTGATATTTCGATTTTTATGCATAATGATTTTAAAAGAAATCATCGCTTGTTCAAGAAATTGACATCAGAAATATATCTATTATTTCTGTTATCAGTAAAAATCGAAGAAAGTCGCAAAAATATCCAGGCACAAATGGGTTAAGAGTTCAATAAGGGTAATAAGCTTTTTCTCAGAAGTTACATCACGAACGTTTTCATTTACAAAAGCGACATGATTTTCACCGGAGCAGGGTACATTTTTGGCTTTTAAACGTAAATGATGCATCCATTGTTTCATGTAGGTTTTTTAATTTAGGTAAAATTTAATAAAGTCGTGTGTAACATAACTGCGCTAATGCATTGTCCACGCTTTGAAAAATGCAAGATAAAATTGTTGTCAACGTCATGTAATGTTATTTATGTGGTATATACTATATATACTAAACCTCACAAAACGAATTATTTGATGTAGAAATCAGGCATTTTTCGAAAGAGAAAAGTTTTGTCTGCATACCATAAAGTTCTTATTTTTTTGATCGCCAGTCACATTGACGTAGTTTTTGTGTCATGTTGCAATCGTCTAAAATTGGCACTCATGACGTCATCTTTTAGTCACGATTCAAGTATTTTTCACGTTTTGAGATTCCTCATTACTGGGTTTAATTCGAATTATATATGTGTAAGGAAAATATGCGTTTCCCACCGTGCGGAGAACGGGTACGCAGCTAGTTATTAATAAATTATGCTTAATTAATCAGAGAAACCAAATTTTATTGATAATCATTAATATTTACCTGAAAATTGGATTAATGTGCATTATTTTTCCCATATACCAAAAGATGTGATTAGTGTTAATAACAGCTAATTATTATCAATATTATTCTCTAAATATACTTTCTTCTACAAATTTAATTCTTAGATTGTAACATTCAGAAGGGTTATAAAACACGGTGAGGTGTTCTAAGCCCTCTGATGGGTAAAGTATTTTACGATGCATAACCAAACTCGATGGGCGGACACAGAGGAACATGGGATTTCGATTTTGAAAAAGTAGATTAGTACCAATTGTCTTCACTACTCTCTTAAAAATTTAGAGTGACATTGTCACTCTTACAAAAAGTCACCGGCAAATGATCCCAGATAGAGTGAGATAAGAGTGAGAAAACTGCATTATGACTCTTCATCGATAGGATTCTGTCACCCTAACTGCAAGAGTGAGACAATGTCACTCTTAGAGTAAGGGTGAAGGCGCTATCTGCTCACTCTAGCGAGAGAGTCACCACATTTCCCATGATGCGTTCACTTCAGCAGGAGTGAGTGCGTTGCTTCCATACTCAAACGACGCCATATTGGAATTGGACTGCAGTTGCGAAGTACCAACTGCATACAAGTAATGGAATACTTTTAGCTAGCACAAGTAAGTAAAACCTTATAACTTTTCAATTATTGTAAATGTTATTTAAAATTTGATAATTCACAACATATAAGATACATTGATTCAGTGTCGGATCCATTAGGACTCCAGCTCTTCCGACAGACATTGCTTTGGTTAGGGTTAACATTTTGCTTTACTATACATTTTGTTTTTAAGACTTAAACAAGCCTGCTTCTTTTAATTTTATACCCTTCCGAGAAATTGATCTTTGGATCCGCCTCTATACTTGATCGTAGTATGTTATTTATGCTTATATAGCTGAAATCTTGCATTCGTTTTTTGTTTCTGTATATAATATTTGAGCATGTTTTGATGCGTGTTTGTAAATCGTTGGTGCAGTCAGGATTTTATTTCGGGGGTGGAGAGGGCTCTAACCTGTGTATCAAATTGTAAGCAAGCTGTCAACTGTAGCCTCAGTATCAAATTTTAAACTAAGTAAAGGGTCAGATTTTTAGGAAGGATACGCGCCTGTTGCAAATAGCATAAACAAAATTTTAAATTAAAAGCAGAAAATAATGATCAATTATATATTGTATGCAATTTATATTGAAATAAATTATAAACGTGGGAAAAAAATATTTTGTGATTAAATTTCAATATGTCTATGTGCATCATTTTATCTTATTGCACATTCTAGCACAGACTCACGCTTAGAATATACATATATACGTGATTAGATCAAAATAACCGCTCTCTTGTTGTGGTGTAATATTTCCCTCTCCACTTTTTACACATACACAAACCTCTCTCTCATATGGTAAAGTGGATAATTTACGATCGAACACCCCAGATGGCCTCAGGAAAGTCCACTTTTAAATCAGGGAAACCAGCTGAAAGTAGCAGGTGATTCAGAATGTGTGAGCTTTCATTAGTAGTACGAAAAACACAAGGGATACTTGAACTTGTGCTGGTAAACTGATTCAACGCGGAAAAAAAGTTATTGTTTTTGGTGTTAAATGCGAGATTTTTGGAATTGAAAAGTTTGTATACTGTTTAAGGATAATTCAATAGTATAGTAACGGATAAGTTTAATATTACTGGTAATAAAGGTAAGTGTTACAATATTAAATTTAGTAATACAGTATTAATTTTAGAGCCTTGCACATTTTGGTTTGGTAGATTTTATGTCTTCTGTTGTGTATCAATATTGGTAAATAAAATTCTCAAATTGGTAAAACTTACCTTTTAGCCTAGATACCAATTCAAAATAATGCTATTTTTTTTCTATTGAATTTAATTAACATATGAAATATATCCACAATATTGGCTATATACTGGAAATGTTTCTGAAGTAATTCCATTACTGATAAAGTTTTTAATAGTAGCAAGTTAGTAGTTAGCCCAAATATCTTTACAATGTGTTCACAATATTAAGTAAAAATTCTAAATATATATTTATAATGTATTCTTAATATTGACAAGTAATTTTTAAAAATATTTTTATACCATTTTATTATTTTTCTAATGCTAATATACTCAATCCTTCACATTGTTATTATATTGGAAATAAAAACTAATATTGGTAAAAATTAGCAACATTTATCCATTAAATTGTCTATGTTAATGAATTAAATTAAATATATTTAAAATGTATCCACACAGTATTGTGTGTATATTATAAATTTCCCTCATATTGTACTAACAAATATTTTTAATGTGTCAGCATCTTAATATCACAGTAATGGTGAATTAAGACTGTTTATCTACTGTACATTATTTCAAAATTTAAAATCTGATAAATAATTTTAGGTGCATTTATGTACAAATTGCTGAAAAATATATTTTAATAATTAAGTCAAATACTACTGAAAATCCTGTGATGATAAGACCATGATTATCACAGGGGCAAGGAGGGCACATGCCCCAGACATCCCATTTTAAGGGGTCCTTAAATTTTTTCAGAATATGAATTTAGTTTATTAAATTTTCATTCTAAGATACTAAATGCCTGTTTTTTTTTTCTAAAAGTTGGATGTGTGTGTGGCAAAATAGATCCCAAATGGATGAGCCGATTTTAATGTAGTTTGTTTTATTTTAAAGATGTATAATCAGAACGGTTCTTCATTGTATTTGATAATATTCACTTCATCTATTCCCCTTAAATAAAGCTCACTTTACACTTGTTCAGTCTAAGACAATTCAAATAATATTGTTGACATTCAATTAATTTTGATTGCTGAATTATTTCTGTAATGTTATGGAAAAAGCCATGCTTTGAGTTGCATTTTTTTAAGACTTCATTTTTAATAAAGGTTATTTCACATATTGCATAGGAAATGTTCATAAACTTAAAATTTATCTAGCATATTTCATTTTAAATTCATTTAATCAGAACATATCTTTGCAGCTTGAAAAAACATACTTAAGTGGGGGGGGGAGGGGAGTGAGTTTGGCTTAGGGACGTATCTAAACCTTAAAAATTTCAAGCTGAACTTTCAAAATTACCCACGAATATGTAATTTTCTCCATTTCTTATGTTTGATTCAGAGCCTGATTATGACCAACAGGGGCCCCGGGCATTGATGAATTTGGGGGCCCCTATCTATGAAATTTGTTTTATTTTTCATAAAATTTTGATATAAAAAAGACTATTTCTGAACAACATTTGATATTGGGGGCCCTTTCGAGCCGGGGGCCCTGGGCAAAGTCCCGATTTGCCCATGCGATAATAAGGCTCTGATGTTTACTTATTTCGAGGGTGGCTGAAGCCCCACCAGTCACCCTCTGGCCAAGGACGTACCCAGGAAGGGGGGGGGGGGTCTGTAACACCTCCGAAATTTCAGTTTTTATTAACAAAGCAATAATGGTGAAGTCTTTTTGTGAAAATTTCAGCCTTTTTCATCGTTTGGACCCCCTCCGAAATTTTTGGACCCTCCCAGAATTTTTTTTGGGGTATGTCCCTGCCCCTGCTCTCCTCTCCTAAGGGGGGGGAGCAAGTTCCCTACCTTGAGCCCCCCGCCCTTATGGGTGCCCATATCATTAATGTTATATTTTTCAAGTATTTAATATTATTCTGTGGTTTTCTGAACTTGCAGGTAGCAGAACAGATTTCATTATTTATTGACATTGTTGAGAAAGCAGACAGCATGGATTTCAGAGTTTGGGTCTTCTACTGGGTATCATTAAGGGTAAATAAATTTATGATATTGGTAAAATTTACTTAAAAATTCAAAATACTTTTAATCCTTTTTCTACTGAATTTAAATGAAATGTATCTGCAATATTGGCTATATTTTGGAAGTAGTTCTGAAGTAGTTCCATTACCAATAAACTTTCAAATAGCACCTCACAGGATTGTAAAACATTGAAAACCCAAACCAGTATTTTTGCATAGCAGCAAATTAATATTTAGCCCAAATGTATTTAAAATGTATCCACAATATTAGGTAAACATTGGTAATATTTCTAATGTATTCCTAATATTGACAAGTAATTAATTTCATAGTATTTTTATTTTTTCATATTCATATACTTAATTATTCAATATTATCATTAAATTGGAAATAAATACTAATGTAAATTGTAGCAAATTAATATTTACCCATTATATTGTCAATGAATTTAAATTAAATTTATTTAAAATGTATCCACAATATTGGGTGTATATTTCAAATATTCCTCATATATATTGCACAAGTATATATTTTTGATATGTTAGCATCTTAATATATTATTACTTGCGAATTATCACTGTTTATCTGTTACACATAATTTTTGCATTTAAAATCTGAAATAATTTTAAATGCATTCATATACAAATTTCTGAAAAATATATCTTAATAAATAAGTCAAATATTACTGAAAAATTTAATGTAATATGATTGTTCCCTGATTATCATGGGCAAGCGGGTAAATACTGTGGAAAATACAGAAAGACAATTGTCAGAGTCGGTGAAGAAACAAAATGTAAGGGGGGCCCCCATTTAGACCCATACTTCTGACTCAAGCGACTTTATGTCATAATTGCTCCTTGGATTTGAGATGGGGGGGGGGGGGACTGAAGCCCTATAGCCACTCATCCCATTACCCCTCGATCTACCACCGAATCATTTGTTCTTGTGATAATGTTTAAATGTAAATTTTAACTGAAGACTCCTAACTTGGTTGGTCATTAGTTAAATATATATAAATTGATAATAAATGAATATTCATATAAATTGGTTGCTTTAGAAAACGAAACTTTTAGAATGTTTTTTATGTACTGAATACTCATTTTCTTGAAATATAGGAGAGTTAATAACAGCGATGACTGGGTGATTTTTCAAGAACCTTTGATAAGGGTGAATACTACTTTGGATGTCTTTAGATATAAGTATGTATTTATTTTTAATTACTTACTGTTTCAGTGTATTTTTAAATTTGGGAGTTAATTTTATATTCATATCATATGTTATAAATGTTCCTTATACACATGTCTGTGTGAATTTTATATTATTATTATTATTTGCATTGCAAGCATCCCATTTTAGAAGAATGTATATCTTAAGCACTGAATCAGATGGGTAGTAGATTTCTCACAAAAATTGTGTTTCATTAAGTGTCTCACTGAGTAGAAACAAAATGTTTCAATCAAGTTATTATTATTTTTTTTTACAAGAAATAATGCAATTTCTGAACAGGTTTTAAAAGAATTCAACTATGTCAGAAATTTGAAAATTCAGAATTTCTCTTCACAAGCTGTATTTATGGCAATACAAATGGTTAATTTATAGAAGTGAAATACTCAGAGAAAAATTTATAACATATTGTATTGTCCAAAATAGAGGGAGAATTAGCCATCAGATACAGTTTCCACTTTCGTGAATTTCTCCCTAAAAATGGGATAAGACCTGCAGTTTTGTTGTTCTATAAAAGTTCATCATGCTGTCTATGAAGAAGCATTCTGAATTATACCGAGTTTTTGAGAAGCCTGTCTTTAAAGCTTGCAGAGCCAAGTGATGAATAAAATATGTTACAAGAAAAACTGATTGATTTTGGCTGTTTATCACTTTATTAACTTTTTATTTTCTAGTACTCTGAACTGGTCCTGTGGAAAACCATTGAATTTTTGTCAGTGGCATGCTGTAAAAGAGAAGAAACTATCGGCATTATAAGTGGTATTCATATTTTTGTTTTATTTGTTTATTTATTCTTTAAATGTTCTTAGTTCAAAGTCTGCATACTTTTGATCTCTGCGGTCTAATTTTTTCAAAGCTTGTATCGCATAATTTCATAATTGTCAATAACTTTTTTTTTTTTTTTTTTAGATGTTTACTTTTTTGATTAGTTTATTTTTTTCTTATTTTCCAAATTGATTTATATGTTTTTTTTTTTGTTTTTTTTCCCTAAAGTGATGTTACTTTGGGGCAGTTAGTGACTATGTATTAAATTTTATAAATTTCATGTAAATTGAGAAAATTATTAGGGCTGTTCTTAAAAGAAAAAAAAGTATAACTTTTGGTAAAGTTACATCAATGAGTAAAACAATAAATATTTATACAGTAAAATTCAATGTGGTATTCTTTATTAAAGCATTTGACCCAGGCAACTCTTTAGTATATCATTTTATGTTATGCTATATTCTGTCATTTATTTAATCTCTATTATATGTAAATTTTTTATGTCAAGTTGCATATTTGACACCAAGTTAATAAATTGCTTGCAAAATCAAGTCTTATTTGCAACATTTTATGAAGTAACAATGAAATAAAGTATAAAAATCAATTTTTAGTCCCTTCAGATTAATTTTTTTACTCTGCACCCTCACTACCTCTTAAAAATATGTTGTAAGTAAAACCTTGAAACTCCTGTAACTTTATATTATTATTATTATTATTATTAATGTTGTCACTGCTGTTGTTGTTTAAAATGTAAACTGTAAAATGCTACTTTCAGAGATGAGATTTAAGAATTTAGTTTAATATTCAGACCTTTTTCAATGTTTATAAAGAATTCATTTTTTTCAAAAATTTTCTGATTTTTCAGTAAGGCAAAATTGTATATAAGTAAGATAGATTTAGTATCAATAAAAATTAAAATATTTATTGCTCTTGAAATTCATAAGTATAATTGCTCAAAAGTTGTTTGGACATTCTTTCAGACTTTTTTTCCTTTTTTGTTAATCTCATATCTGTACTTTGGTACAAACCAAATCGAAAACTAGCCTACCAGTTTCGACACCATATTACATGTCACCATTAGTGGTAAAAACAGATGAAATATATTATTTTTTAAATTTTACTAATACAATATGTAAATGTAAACTTTACTTCCTTAGTAAATTCAGATTTTTTAAGTCTGCAGTATTCACAAAGTGTAATAACCTTGTCAGTGTTCACATGTTGTCATATGTATATTTGAATATTACTCAAAAATATCTTTAGTCTAGTTTTTAACTGACTTCAAGAAGATCTAGGTTATTAATTGGGGTCAGTACTCAGAGGTGTAGCAAGAATTTTCAGTGCCCGAGAACAAATTTGCATCACTTCCTTTTTACCAAAATGTGCTGGAAAAAGTTTTATATACAAATTGGTGCCTTTTGGATCCTGTGCCCTGGGACAAATGTCTCCCTCTAGCTACACCTCTGAGCACTGAATCCTTGTAATTTACCAGACTGGATATGAAAAGTATTTTCAAACTTCCGTTTAATTATTTCTTCAATTTGTTTATCTTCCACATATAGATGTGATCTTTGCTAAGAATGTTGTTATTTGATGATATTTTACTTGCTGTGCATGAAAAGTTTTTATTGCAAAGTTGTCACTTTATTTTTACCCAATTTTTATTTACCTAAAATATATTACAAGTCCTGAATATTTTCTATTTTTTAATTGATTGTAATAATTTGCAAATTTAACTCACCAATAGTAAGTAATGTGTTTAATATTTATTTTGTCACTATTAGTTTGATGTTTGTTATTACCCACAGGTTACTGTGATTCAAGGATAATTTTATTCCAAATTGCTTTGATATGGGATTTTCACTTCAATACTGTCCCCAATTATTCTTTTTTGTGTTACCTCACAAAATAAAATTTTGTGAGGTAAATCCTACAATATGTTCTTTACTTTTAATAAAGTATTTCGTGCTCTCAATCACTTTGCATATCAGTATATTCTAATATTAATAGAACATAGAGAACAGATTATTTTATAAAACAATACAAACATTTCTTATCTGTAAAATTAAAGTTTTTTTTCCTTTTATTTTTTGCATGTAAAAAAATAGAATTTTTTTTTTTTTTGAGCTGCTATATTTAGGTTTTATTGCAGTTTTTTACCATTTGCTTTTGTGTTCAGTGGCAAAATTAGAATGTAAAAGGCAGCTTAAATTCTACATCTTTATTTTATTAATTCATTCATTTTTTGCATAATTTGTACAATTTTAACAGTAGGAGCCCTGTTTCCCTTCCCTCTCTTACTCAGAAGGTTACAGTATATGTAAATGTTACTTGAAAGTATTTATTATTACCATACATAAATATGGTAATAAGATATATGAAAAATGGTAATAAGAAAGTATTTATTATTACCATTTTTCGGTATGCTTTTGTGCTGTTCCAAAATTGTATTTAACCTGCTCCTAAAGGTGTTCCAAAATGTATGTGGATTTGCAGACTTTTTATTATAAAGTTATCCTCCTATTTTAATGAAACTATAAACAAAATGTTTTCTGAATCAAATGAAAAGATCTGCTGACTTATTCCTCTGTAAATTCATAACCTAGTTGAAAGTGTTAGGTTGTGCTTTAGTTGGAGATTTAATTTGACACGAAGCCATGTACACACAAAACTAATTTTAACTAATTTTATTTTGTATGTATTTAACATAGACCTAGTTTATGCTCTAGTATATTCTAGCTGCCAACTCTTTCTGATTTTGAGCCTTTCTTCAGTCTTATTCAAATTATGGCGAGGGGGAGGGTACCCTTTTATTATTAGGATAGAATAGCAGTTATGTTTTAACTTTTATTAATTCTGTAATTACTTGTTGAAGTCATAATTTTTATCTTCCAGATGCTGTTAGAAGAATCCCTGAATGTGAAATAGTATTGAAGTACTGATATTGAATCCATTGATTGTATTTTATATTAATGCAACAATTAATGTGCAACAATTAAACCAAATTTGTAATAATTGTGTTGTGTGTTCACTGCCATTGCTTTTATAATTCATTCAAACCTGCATGGGTCTCAATAAGAGATATCTTCCACTTTTTTTCAATTCACAGGCTATTTTTTACTTCTGCAGTTATGTAATCGTTTGAATTTTTTAAAATTTAGAACACATTGTAAACTAAAATTTGCTAGGCTGAAGACTACTCTGGACTTGGAAGTTCCATTACTCATGTTTTTATTTAAGACTTTGCTTATATATTTTTATTAACTGTTTTTTCTTTCTTTTTTTTTGGCCCTCGTATTAATTGAACTTTGTTCTAACATACTAATGAGTTTTTCTGGCTTTACTTTCATTTATTGTTCTAAATCTGTTTTCAATAGTATAATAATTCTTGCATAAAATCTATATTAAAAGAACTTTTTTTTCAATTTGAGGTTTTTAAAAGATTAAGTAATTTGTAGCTATTTTGCTGTAAAAGTGAAATTGAAAGAAATAAAATCACACTTAAAAATAAATAAAGAAATGAATGTGTATATATATTAAAAAAATAAGAAATGGCTTTTATTTTGAAGTATGTATAAATTATGTTCAGAACAGGAATTTGGTTTTTTAAGAGGTGAAAAAATTTTTTCTTAGTTTCTGTGAATCACCACCCTCCCCCCCCTTCCCTCCTCACCCAGACAGTATCTATGGAGGTTAATATGGTTCATCCTCATGCTCTAAACTTCAATTATTTCTTTGCGTTATGGCAAGTCTACAAGATGGGTGTCTTCTTGGGGGGGGTGACTTGGGTGGTGAACTTTTTAAGGTATTCTAACCTGTATTCTTGCTCATGCCTCTAAACCTTAAATAATGGTTTTTGGACAAGACAAAAATGTTGGGGGGGATTCAACCAAATGGGCATTGTTGGGGAATTATGAAATAATTGGTTTTGATTTATATTATTTATGTATTGGCCTGCACAAAAATATTTCTTTACCCCTTTTCACAAAAAAAAAAGAAATCAATCAATATAAAGTAGTTTCCATTTTAGAAATATTTTATTCCTTTTTCTGGGGGGGAGGGGGGGGGGAATAGAAAAATAGGCATTCTCTTAAATTTCCAAACATGATATGTACATTAACAGAGGTTATCAGCAGATATATTTATATTTTTGATTTACCCAACAATTAGTTTATTTATTTATTTATTTTGGTTTTCAATTAAAGGATAGCTATTACTCTTTTAATTTATTTTTGTGTTTCATAATTCTTGTATTTGTTCGTATAAATGACTGAAATTTAATTTCAAATAATTTCTTTTCGATAACAATTCAATCATGTTCATTTCTTCTTTATTTAAAATTAAAAAAAGACTTGTTAATTGTAATAAAGTTGAAAAGAAAGTTTGAATAAATTATACTTAAAATAAAATCTATTTAAAAATCAAAATTATTAGTATTCTTTTGATTTTATATAAATATCTTATCATGAACTTTTTTTATTGTTTTGTTAATACTGTTGTAAGTGAAAGTTGTTCTGAAATGTACCATAGGTAAAAAATAAGCTTTCAGGGATTTTTTATTTCAGCAGGAGAAAAGGTAACATTGAACATATCAAATATTTCTGCACACTGTTGAGTCATGTGGATGTCTGAAATGCTTATTTCTATTCTTGTTTGATCACAGATTACCTCAAATGAAGTTATAGTACTGCAGACAAAGAAAATTCTTATAAATCTCCTGCTGATGGATTTTACATAGCTCAATGGCTATACAGATCACCTCCAAGCATTTTGAAACTTTCACTTATATTCCTGTTAAGTTTTGACTAACCAAACAAAACATAAACTGTCAACAAATTCTGTAACTAAATAGATCTAGAGGTTATGGAGGTTTGTTTTAGTAACCATGTGGAACTCTTGGGGGTACCTTTTAGTGATGCCATCATCTGATTATTAAAATGAAACTCTGTACTCCTTCTTAATCTGTTTAATTTCAGAATAGGCTGTTATTTTAAATACTGTATGTTCTGTGTCAACAGTCCACATTTCACTCACTGGAATGAAAGCAAGAATTTAAAAATGCATGGGGTCAGATATTACTTGTTCCATTGAGCTACGTAAAATTTATTTTCCAGCTGTTATGGATCATTCTGAACATGACAATAATCCAAGATCCAATAGATATCTAATAAGTTCTGGATATGAAATAAGTATCAATTTCTGATCATTGGATATTTTGAATATGAAATAGATAGCCACTTTTGGGATATTTGAGATCTTCTGGAAGTTTAATTATTATAACTATGCTACATATATACAGATCTCTTATAGACCTGTATATTATAGATGTTATTTACTCATTAGAGAGATCACACCTCAAATTTCTAATAGAGAAATCTATTTTATGTTGGACTTCTAATAGATATACCCAATATCCAGCTATGATGTATTAAAGATTGCCTATGGGCAAACTTGGGGGGGGGGGGATAAATGCGGCAAAAATATTTACTTGTACGATATGAAGAATATTTTCAAGGCGCTCGATATTGCAGATACATTTTAAATATATTTAATTTAGATTCAATAGCAGCAAAGTTTTATAATTTTTACAATATAATGGTTAAATATCAACTTTCTACTTTTTACCAATACTAGCTTTATTCCCAGTGTAATATTGAGTAAATATTAACCAAAAAAATTAAAAATGGTATAAAGTTATGTTAAAGTAATTACTTATCCATATTGAATATATTTCCAATGTATATCAAATACTATAAATGCATTTTAAATATATCTGAGGCAAATATTAACTTTGCTACTTTGTACGAAGTTACATTTGATACATTTGACGAAGTTACAGTTGATCTTTGTTTTCAATTTTTTTTAACAATATTGAGTTAACACTAAAAAATTTATCAATTGAGGACTACTTCAAAAATATTTCCAATACAACCCTGTATTAAGAGTATATTTTTTGTATGTTAAATTCAGTGGGAAAAGGTATTAGTATAGTCATACTGAAAGTATAAAGTTATTTTGAGAATTTATCAGACCTAAATGCTAATTTTTACCAATATTGGAATTTTATTTACCAATATTGGAAACTGTGTTTATTCTCAATGTGTTCACTTACTACTTTGTACCATTATTGGTTTTTGATATCAATGTTTTCACAATATTGAGTTAATATTTAAAAGTTCATTGGTAGTGAAACTACTTCAGAAATATTCTCAATATATAATTAATATTTCAATACACACTTCATATGTTAATTAAAATTTTACAAATGATAATAACATTTTGAGCGGCTAAACTCTAGTTTTTACCAATACTGGAAGTGGTCTTTACTCTCAAAGTATTCACATATATGTAAATTTTAATAATTAAAAGTAATTAGTACTTAATAATATTGGAAATATTTCTAATATACACTCAATATTATTGATAAATTTCAAATACTTTAAGATTCACTAGTATTAAAATTTGACTTCAAATGGGCAAAATATTAAATTTATAATATTGGATTTTATTTTCAATGAATTCACAAGATTGGATAAATATTGATGCTATATAGAAAATATCTTTTAATATTTGCCAAATATTTAAAAAATAATAATAATCAATGCTGTTACCAGATACAGTCATATATATATATATATATATATATATATATATATTTATAAGGAATTATTTTAATTTCCCTAAAATAGTGATAGCCAGAAGCAAGGCATATGCAAGGAATAAATCCAGGGCCGTACCCAGACAAAAATTTCAGGCAGGGTCCAAACCGTGGAAAAGGCAGAATTTTTCACAAAAAGACGTCATTATTATTATTTTATTAACAAAAATCAATTTTTTTGGGAGGGGGGAGGGTCCAGACCCCTGGATACGGTCTCGAATAATCACCCTATAAAAAGTGACGGTCACTCTTAAAAAGGGTCATAGCTCACTCTTGATCAGAGCGCTCCACTCTTTAAGGGATGGCGTGCTGTCACCCTTTCCTTAGAGTGAGGCACTCTTTCCCGGAGTGGGTTTTTGAATTCTCACTCCTAGTCCAGAGTCAGAAATGTCACTCTTCAGAATAGTGATTTCTCACTCTATGGAGGTTGGCTGATTTTTGTCACGAAGGTAGGGTGATATATCACTCCTCAGCACTGGTTTTTCACTCTTGATTATTAAGAGAGTAAGAGAGATATTGGTATTGTTTACTGAATAAAGTACATTAATTTGCATAATCGCTGTCCTTGCCGCGACATAAAAGTCTGGCAGAATTCCCTGGTCATTCTTTAATACTAGCAGAACGAGTATTCCTGTGCTGCACTTCGTTAATTCGGGCTGTTAAAGAAGTGATGAAAAGGTCCGATGAGCATAAAAAAACTTACAAAGCATGATGAAAAGATTTGAAACTACATGAACTGTAGTACAGCAACCAGGCCAAAGAGGCAAAGCGAATCAGCAAAACGGTGAAGAAGTTTGTGGCAACACGCAGTTTGCCATGCTCGTGCTGCTATTCTATTTTTGACTTCCCTCTAAAATTTCAGAGATGTGATACTGTTTTATTTCTGTGCCAGAGAATTTATACTACTTCAAATAAAGCTATTCTTTAAAATTTATGTGATGTTTTATGATTACGAGCACCCCATAAAAATGATGACCCGTGTACGCTGATTATTTTTAAAGAAGGAATCTTTCTCCAAGTTGGACTTCTCCGTTTGGATATTCAGCCAACTCTTCAATTCACCGTAATCTCTGCAGTGGTAAGATCTTTTTAACTTTGTTTATCTGGACGCAAAAATTGTTTTATTTTACTTTGGAGCAAACAGAGAAGATATTTTTGAATTAAATACTACGATTATTTACGTTATTTAATATGGCATTGTCTGGCACAGCAGTTGCAGCCTCTGAATTGGCATGCGTCGCCGTTAAACCTTCGCCATTTTGGCAGAAAGATCCGGAAACATGGTTCCTTCAACTCGAAGCTCAATTCAGTTTAAGTTCTATCACAAATGATGAAACCAAATTTTACACAGCGATTTCTGCGATTGATACTAGTGTATTACAATCTGTCCGCGATATTATTTCGAATCCCCCGGCTGCACAGAAATACGACGCATTAAAAGAAAGATTGATTTCACATTTTGCAGAGTCTGAAACTGCACGGCTTGATCATTTGTTACAAGACGTTCATTTAGGAGATTGTAAACCCTCTGAATTACTCGCCAAAATGCGCGACTTGGCTGGTTCCAACTTTGGAGAAACGGCGCTAAAAACTCTCTGGCTTAACCGTTTACCTTGCCAAATGCAGGCGATCCTGGCGGTCATTTCTGAAAACTTAAGCAGTTTGGCGCAGATGACTGATAAAATTCATGAACTGTCGCCTAATACACTACAGATTCAATCCGTTAAGCAAGAAACGCATTACTCTTCGTTACAGCAACAAATTGATGCTCTTCACAACAGATTGCTAAACTGTCGACTCGACCACCGTTTCAGCATAAACATTATCATGGCTCACTGGGATATATACAGGCTGTCCAAAAAGCTCCGTTTTTCCGTACGAGTAAATTTTCGCTTCTCGTACGCAACTCGTTGCACGAGTTGCACTCGTGCAACGAGTTTATCGTTTACAAATGCGGCCATTGTTATCCATTCCTGGATACTTTTAGCTTTGATTTTAGGCATATTTTCTCCGGCAGAGATGGCAACAGTGATTCGTTGGGTAAAAGCGACAAATCGGCGAAGAAGCGAAAATTTACTCGTACGCAAAATCCCATAGGAGAAACTGGTTTTCGGACAGCCTCTATTTATCCAAGTGAGCCATGACATTATGATAAGCGTGCACGCTCGCGTAGCAACTCGCGTCATAAAACGGCTAAAAACAAACCCGAAATCTGCTTTTACCATGCTAAATTTGGTGATGCAGCTCACAAATGTAAGAAGCCCAGCAACTACCGAAATCAAGAAAACTAGCCGCGCAGTCCTAAGTGGCCACCATGGATGACTGCGGCAATCGTCGAATTTACGTGGCCGACAATAATTTAAATATAAGGTTTCTCATCGATACGGGTGCTGACGTTTCAGCTATTCCTCGCTCTCGGAATCGTCAGTGTGAAAAAGGTCAATTAACTTTATACGCCGCCAATAATTCACTTATAGCAACATACGGTACGAAACTGTTAACGCTGGATCTTGGCTTGCGAAGATCATTTTCCTGGCCATTTATTGTTGCCGATGTATCTACTCCCATCATCGGAATTGATTTTTTGAAGCATTTCAACCTCCTAGTGGATGCTCGCCGTCGTAAACTTCTTGATTCCACGACAATTATTTCCACCACACAGATTTCCGAAACGTCCATCGGACGCATTTCGTTGCTCTCTGGTACCTCGGGTTATCACGAACTTTTGTTATCATTTCCTCAACTTCTAAACACATCCGGTCGAATTAAGGAAAATTCTGATGTTGCAGTGTATCATCACATACAAACGACAGGTCCACCAGTCTTCTCTAAGCCTCGACGCTTAAGTGCACCATTGTTAAAATCTGCGAAATCTGAGTTTGAATTCATGTTACAACAGGGCATCATTCGTCCATCCAAGAGCCCTTGGGCGAGCCCCCTACACATGGTCCCGAAAAAGTCTGGTGACGGGAGACCTTGCGGAGACTACCGTCGTTTGAACGCAGTAACTGTACCAGACCGGTATCCCGTTCCTCATGTACAAGACTGTACACAAATGCTTGCTGGGAATAGAATTTTTTCTACTTTAGATCTCACCCGTGCTTACAACTTAATTCCCGTCTTTCCCGAGGACATTCCAAAAACAGCCGTGACTACGCCATTTGGTCTCTGGGAATTCGTTTACATGCCATTTGTATTGCGAAATTCAGGTCAAACTTTCCAGCGATATATAAATAGCGTACTTCAAGGTCTAAATTTTTGTATCGCTTATCTCGATGACATCTTAATATGCTCAGCTGACGAAATAGAGCATGTATCTCATCTGAAACAAGTATTTACGCGACTACAAAATGCTGGTCTCCATTTGAACCCTTCTAAGTGTGTCTTCGGTATGAAAGAGGTAAAATTCTTGGGGTGCCTTATCACTGAAGACGGCGTCCGCCCACTTCCGGAGAAAGTCGAAACTATCCGTACTTTCCCACAGCCTACAACCGTAGCTGAACTTCGTCGTTTCCTGGAAATGATAAACTTCTATAGACGTTTCTTGCCATCAGCAGCTTTACATCAAGCGCCTCTGACTCATTACCTTAAAGACAGCAAGAAAAAAGACAATCGACTTTTGCTTTTGCTAAAAACTCTAATCCATCTCCTCGATAGCTAGACTTCATATCTCAATTTTCGACAAGTATTATGCATGTTAAAGGTCAAGAGAATGTCGTCGCTGACAGTTTGTCTCGGATAAATGATATCTCTATGCCCTCCGACATTGACTTCTCATCGCTGGCTGAGGCGCAACAGACTGACGAAGAACTAAAATCCATTCAGTCAGGCTCTACTAACAGCGGACTCGAACTTCAACCCCTGAAGATGGACAGTCAAGTTACTTTACTCTGCGACACTTCTAAAGGAATGATCCGTCCTTATTTACCAACATCTTTTCGCTGACAAGCGTTCCAGCTACTTCACAATTTAGCACATCCCGGAATCCGTGCTACTAAGAAGCTAATTCAGCAGCGGTATGTTTGGCCATCGATGTTCAGTGACATCACTCGATGGACGCGTTCTTGCATTCCGTGCCAAAGATCAAAAGTGCAGCGGCACACGAAGAGTCCACTTCAATTCACCAGTACCAGAAAAGCGATTCGACCACGTACACCTTGATCTGGTTGGTCCTTTGCCTCCATCGGAAGGTTCGTCATATTTACTGACATATATTGACCGATTTACCCGCTGGCCTGAAGCTTTTCCTATTTCTGACATGACTGCAGAAACAGTAGCTCGTACGTTTCTATCTGGCTGGATATCACGTTTCGGTATTCCGTCCACAATAACTACGGATCAAGGAAGACAGTTCGAGTCTTCCCTATTCTCCTCACTGTCAAAATTGCTAGGCATTCATCGGATCAGGACGACACCATATCACCCAATTTCTAACGGACTCGTGGAACGTTTTCACAAATCACTCAAACAGGCCCTTCGAGCTAGGGAAAACAACCGTTGGACAGAATCGTTGCCGTTTGTTCTTCTTGGCCTAAGGTCTGCTTTTAAACTCGATCTCAAGTGTACAGCAGCCGAATTGGTCTACGGTTCCACACTTCGTTTGCCTGGTGAATTTTTAGCATCATCTTCGACACGTACCACAGATACAACAGAATTCTTAATTCGAATTCGTGAATACATGAAAAACTTATCGCCTATTCCCACCGCTGCGCACAACAACACCAAAACATTTGTACACCCTGCACTCAAGTTATGCTCACACGTATTCGTTCGTCGTGATGCTGTGCGAAAACCTCTTCAGCCACCATATGATGGCCCATATCAAGTACTTGCGCGAAACGAAAAATTTTACACCATACTCATCTCTGGCAAGGAATCCGTAATCGGTATTGATCATATCAAACCTTCATTCATCGAAAGTGAAACTTTTCTTCCTTTTTCTACCACCGTGCAACAGGAAGCAATAACCGAAGACGCTTCACGGTCAACTCCAAGTGAACACGCAACAGCTAAGCCAACTCCCCCGGTTACCATTACTCGTTCGGGAAGAAGAGTGAAATTCAACCCTAAGTACCTTTAAGTTATCGTACCGTTGGTACTTGGGGGAGAGTACTGTGGCAGCACGCAGTTTGCCATGCTCGTGCTGCTATTCTATTTCTGACTTCCCTCTAAAATTTCATCGGAGATGTGATACTGTTTTATTTCTGTGCCAGAGAATTTATACTACTTCAAATAAAGCTATTCTTTAAAATTTATGTGGTGTTTTATGATTACGAGCACCCCTAAGTTCAACTGCTTCAGGCCTATTGGCCTCGGAATGATGAGAATTCTCAGATCCTTTCTTTTTATACTAATAATCGCAAGAGGGAATGCGATTATGCAAAATTGTGCGTCTTATTATGATAACATCCCAGATATTCCCAGGTGGTGACATTTGGTACAATTTTTATTATAATTTTCTTTAAAAATTGAAATTCCATGATCCACTATGTGCGCACGTCAAATTTTGTTTTTTAATCTTTCCTCCGATGCGTTACACGCTACAGGACTCTTAACAGCTCACGTTATTTTATAAACACCTTGTTTATATGTATTTTTATTTGTAATTTTAATAAGCATATTACAGGACCAGTCATGTTACTACATGATAATTCAATAGAACGGTTTTGTTAAAATTACAATAAAAAGGTAACATTTCAGAGTTTCAGAGAGAGAACATTTGTTCCTTTCGTTCATGAAATACCTGTAAAACTTTTTGTTAATTAGGTTTCCTTTCACATATGTTATTTTTTACTATTTTTGCAATACGCAATTTACGCAAATAATGTATTTTTTATTTCAGTTAATAAATGCAAAAAGCAAATAATCAGTTGTAACTTTTCAATTTATGCGTCTAGATAAATTAGACTTCATTCAAATGCTTAACAGATATATGGACAATTGAGCTAAATGGGAACAAAACTTTGATATTTCGAATTCAAGTTCACCTTTGCTTTTAGATGAATTTAGGGGACAAATTTATACATGCTTGTAAATCAATCATCAATTTATACTTGCTTGTCAACATTTACCCTCACTGTAAAAATAATTTCCGTGAAAATACGGAAAAAGTACTGGCAACTGAGATGCCAGTTCTATTTCTATATATTTGCGAAATTTTATTCCTGTTAACTCCTGTAGAAATTCTGTTCCAGAGAGGCACTGACCCTTGATGTACGGAAATCGTCCTGTATTCAAATATAAAGGGAGAATTTCCGTAAAATTTTACGGAAAGTTTCCAGTAGTTTTTCCGTTATTTTTTAGAGTGCTGTAGTGTTTCCATTTCAACTATACTCTACGGAGTAAATGGGAACAGTTATTTTTCCGTGGAATTCCCATAATGGGAAATGTTGTTGTGTTGATTAAAGGCAAACCTACACATATGTATCTGCTTAAGAGCAGGGTGCCTTGGGCAAAGATCTTCGTAAGAGTAAAGAGAAATTATTTTCGATTGTGTGACTGCGTAAATCGCCAAAGAAACACCAGATAATGAAAAGTCAGAATTGGTGGCAACTATCCAAGCTGTTCCATAATATGTAGTCGGTTTCTTTTTCTTTGAACAAATCGTACTTGTGTAACCTAATTAATAAAGGCAGGATTGTTTCTTGTCTATATAAGTGCGGGGCATCTTGAAATAAAAAAAAAATATATCTGTATTCAAATTTACAACAAGAAAGTTAAATCATGCCAAATGCATTGATCATAAAACACTTTCCAACATAACAGTCTTTCTTGCCAAATTTGGCAAATGCGATTTGTGAGATCCTACAAAAGAGCTTTAAATTTTTATTTTCCTTCCTTAAATGAAGAGAAAGCAGGCTTTATCATTTATATAATTATTGAATGAAGCTTCAAATGAATTAATGCCGATAAACTGCTGTAGTCTGTAATGTATTAGAGTACTTCTGAGTGCTGATGTAAGGAAACTATACGTGATACAGAAACCATTTTCGATGGAGAGTTTTATTTTGTAATTCTTAATAGCATACAGTTTTTTTAATAAGCAAATATCTCAAAAATGTGCTTTGAAGAATTACTGCATATAGAGAGTAATGCATTGGAATTCTTTTGAGTACTCCTGTAAAAGATCAATGAATTTTACAAACACCATTTTCAATAGGGTCGTAGTATTGTACGTAGAAACAGAATATACATATTTCGTAGTAATCGATGGATATTTACGGTAGTTATAGCACGGAAAGACAAGCGGATGTATGGACGGACAGACGAAGAGTCAGACAGACTGAATTCATAAACACGTTCCCACCTTGTTAGAAAATGTTAAAAGCATGGGCTTCATCGTCAAAATCACGTTATTGGCTAAAAAGTCGCTAGAAATGCATGAAAATTATTTGTATCTATTCACGAAAGTGCATGGGGTAATTGTAAACATCCTTTTGATCAGCAAGCAACAACAGTCATTTTTTTAATTACTAGGGGACAAAGCCCCTAGACTCGCTACGCTCGAATTTCGTATGAGGCATTCGGCCCCTAAAAAGACTTGGGGACGTAAAAAAGACATAATGACATAAAAGACGTAAAAAAGACATAATTTCAACAAACAAAACCCAAAGGTTGGATAAGATAGAAAGTTACCGAGCTACCGAGCTTGGTTCTTGCATGTTGCTTGGAACATAAAAATTTAAACCTCGCACTATTTCTAATTATGCGAAACCCATGGGACGCCTTGCGTATTAGCCAATTATGGAGAATTTTCATAATTTGGCGACTTGCGTATATGTATAGTTAATAATTAGCTCTAAGAAAACAGTAATTCATATGTTTTCTTTGATAAAAACTACGGAACAGGTAGGATAGCTTGCCACCAATGGCGACTTTTCATTAATTGGCGATTTACACATGCTCACAACCTATAATTACTGTTCATTTAAGGTTACCGGAAAACCGTTATCCATATTTTCATTTACATAATCCTTTGCAGATTGGCGTACTTACACGATGAATTATACCATCTCGTCACGCTGGCAAATATCCAAAGTGTGCTATAACTGCTATAATGACATAGTTAACGCCGCCAAATATTTCTACTCGTAGCAAATAATCCAGCTGGACCGAACCAGCTTTAAAATAATGTGCATTTTAATTATTTTTCATTTTCAAGATATTAGTTATTCTGTTTTGGAAAAACGAATAATCGGTAATTCTAAATGCCTGTTATCTAAGCGAACTTACTATTTGTAAATTGTCAACTTTGTGACACATTTTCAGTTACTTATTTCATATATTTTTCATTTTGGCGTAAAATGGGTGTATTTCTATTTCATGTTTGACAATTTCATGTGATACTGCATACTTGGAATTGCTTTGTTGCAAAGGAATGAATGATTTTATGCCAAATCTGGCAACCATTATGTTTTATTTTTTCGGTTTTTTATTAATATCTTCTAAAATAATTAGATTTTCGAAATTTAAATCACCTTATCAGGTTCCTCGGAATTTTCCGCATTCGGGAACATGTTTCTCGAAATTCAAATCCCCACGGTTTAGGAGAAGATAGATCAACAAGCTCTGATAGAGTCGAAAGCGGCCTTACTTTTTTTTAGAATAGAGAGAAACGCATATTGTGTAGTTAACTTCTTACTTTTACAATAAGAACACTCGAATGGACTAATTTTACTTTTGCAGCTGTTCTACAGCTGGGAATTCATGAAGAGTCAATTTTGAAAATTAACTTTTTTCATAGTACAATATCAGTTGAGAATCATTCAACGATCAGCTGATCGGAAAACGTGTAAAAAATACCCTTCAACCTTTTAAAAAAAGTCAATTTCTTAAGATTTGCGAGAAAAGCGGTTACTTGATAATCACGTGTGGCAGTGATCACTGTTGTTCCCATTTATCCCAATTGACCCTGAAATATTTACTTCGGTGTTTTTAAATTATTCCATTTTAAGAAATTAATTTTCTCAAAAATCCTTGAGTTTAAATGAAATGTATTCATAATTTCTGGAAAAAAGGGAGCACTAGCACGCACACACAAAAAAAATGTTTATAGTATTTATTGTATTACAGCAATATATTTTACACAAGAGTAAATTTTCTAGCTTTGGAAATGTTTTTAAAAAAGGATCGAACCCAGCTGCGACTCAAAACTTATTCCCCTTTATTTTCGTTTCCAGTTCCTGACACTTTTCAAATGTGCCAGCATCTTAACAAAATTCCGTATATTTACTGTCGAAACGTATATGGCTTCAAATTGTCTCAAAAAAAGTATTTGCATAAAAGAGGGGAAAAAAATCTTTGAAGATTCAAAGAATATCTAACGCTTACAAAAAGAAAATATTTCTGGCCAGCTGCGACGAGTGAAATCGTATTTTCTTACACTTCTTTTTTCTTCTTGAAAGGTATCTATGATCAATATTATAAACGAATAAATGTCTTTTTAAATGACCCGAATAAAATGTGAATGAGAGAACAGACTGGAATAAACCGTTATCATTTTTGGTTCACTTATTTTGTAATAGTTCATCGCCATTTGAAAAACCCTGATAGAAACGCCAATGTAAAAAGTTAAAAGGAAAAAATCAAAGTTAAATGTACCTCGTGTTATTTTTCAGATAAAAAAATTATTTATGTCTTTTATTTCTCTACTTATATCATATCTTTGAAAAAAAAATTCCCATTTTTACACAATACACCGTTTAAATTAAATACATGGGTCATTCTCAAAAAAAAAAAAAAAAAAAAAAAAAAAGTTACAATTTCCCCGTTCAATGTGTGTGCTAAACAAAAAATTTCCTTTTCTACAACTCTTAGTTATTATTATCCAGTAAACTACTTCCAATATTACTACACGCTTAAATCTACTAAGTAAAATAATAATCAAACGGAGTATATTTTTACTCAATTTTTGACTTCAAACAGCCATTCTCCCGATTGAGTAAAATTTGCTCCATTAATCGACAAAAATCAATGGAGCGAAAAATTCTCAATTTTTGAGCATTATACAACAGCTCCAGTTAGCCTAAATAATTATCAAAAATGAGGAGTGTTTTTTACAAAATCTGTCCGTTTTTGATTAATATAACTGTACTCAATAATGATTATTATTTAAGCTATAGAATGAGCGTTTTTACAAAATCAGCCCTTTTTTAATTAATATATCTATACTCAATTAAGATTATTATTTTAAGCTAGAAAAAGGGTGTTTAATGAAAATTTGCTGTTTTTGATTAATATATTGAATTATTCGTTTTCTTCATTTTTTATTATCAGAGCTGTAATAATCTATGATTATAAGCCCGAGAAAATAAATTTTAAATTAAGGCAAATACACTACATATATCTTAATACACTATAAAAAAGTATTTTTTTAATAAATAGAATATAATTTCATTATAGTCTCTAGTTATAAAACGAATTCATAGTACAGTCAGAATACAGAAATGCAATCATGGTTAAACCAGCTGTGAGATTTAATTAAAGCAGCAACTTGTTTGTTGGGATTACGGCCGATTAGCTACGCGTGGTCTCTAGGCAGAGGGGTGGGGTGCCCTCCGTTGGGGTCTTTCTAAGGCATCCTAACCCGTATTTACGCTAAGTTTCGGAGGAAACCACGGAAAACTCCGAACGGTTATGTCGGCGGACGTGACCTGGTTTCGAACCAGGCACCTTCCGTCTCCCAGCTCAGTGCGCAATGCACTATGCCACTGGTGGGGCGCCATTAAAAGCAGCAACCAAATTTATTTAAATGAAAAAGGTAAAATAGTACTTACTCATTTGACTGAAGATATCATAACTTCATTTGTTTTACAACAGCGACGAGATTTTTATAATCCAATCGTAAGAAACTGTGTCCATTAAAATAAAATTTTTACCGAAAGCATCCTCTCCACATTCAGGTTGAATTTATTTCATAACTCTGAATATGAAAAAGATGCATTTGGTATTCGGATATAAAATAAAATTATCACCAGCGATTACATCGAGAAGCAACCCACAGCAAAAGGACTTAGCATTAAGTACATTCACTATCCTCTTCAGAAACTCTTTTAATTCATATTTTGATAACGACGTGTTTGTTTCGCGCGTTGTGACTATGTACCGTTTTCCGTTGAAGAGCGTTGGTCACGTGATAGTAATAGGTTATCTTACCCGGCATCTTTTTGTGGGGAAGAGACAGAATTCTTAAACAGACTAGATTTTAGTGAAAATGCAGCTAAATAGAATCTAGCGAATTGGGAGCATTGAGGCGAATGGAGGAATTTACAAATTATTGTCTTTAAGGAGTATTTTTCGGAAATTTTTAGCGTAAAAGGATTTAAATCAGCCGATAAGAAATTTAATCAATAAAGGAGTGTTAGTTTTAATCAATAGATTTAAGCGTGTAGAAGAACTACTTCTAATAAAATGTATCAAAATTTATACACTTTTTTTCAGTTAAAATAGCAAAATTTATTTTTCCTGCTGAGTAGAAAGATAAAAATGTTCACGCCCTGTCACCAGACATTAAATTAAAATAATTATAACAATAACTAGCTGTTACCCGCGACTTCGTCTGCGTCGGTTTTAGAATTAGGTCCAGAGAGAAATGAAGCATGTGTGAATAACAAATATGTTTGCACTATAGACAAAAGTGACTGTATTTAAATATTATTTATTTTTACTTCCTTGTACGAAGCATAAGGAAGTAAGGTGATCGCAAAAATATTCGGTAGACAGATTTCGACCAAAAAACCGATTATGACTAGCTCTTAATTTACTTTTAAGAATTTTTGCAACGCATCTCATTGTACGCTAGTATACACGTTCATATAAATGCATGTACAATCCATTTTGACTTACTGCGAGTCTATTTTGACCAGTTTTTCTATGCCGTCTATACATACGTATGTACGCATGTATGTAACTCGCATATCTCAAAAACTATTAGTCGTAGAATATTGAAACTTTATATTTAGGATTGTTGTAACATGTAGTTGTGCACATGCCTTTTTGGTCCCAATCTGCTGGATAGTCTATCCACAGAGCCTCCCAAAATATTCTAAATACATTACGCTTTATGGGTAGAAATTCATTAAAGCATATTTTAGAGGTATTAAGCTATTTCTAACGACTCAGAAGTGATATATGCCGTTGAGGGTTACAAATCGAACTTGTAACACAGAGATGAGGATTTTCTCCATCGAAAAAAGTGTCTTTATCATTTATAGTTCTGCTACAGGAATACTCAAAAGATTTCCAGCACATTACGGTCAATGGCAGTATAAGGGACATTCAGCCATTTCAAGCACACTTCCGTCCTACCATATAAATAGATAATGGTCCGTCACGGTCACATGCCTCCCTCAAGAATTACGCAAAAAGTCGCCAAGCTTAGCGACTTTTTGTGTACGTGTGTATGTATTGAACTCTCATATCTGAAAAACTATTAGTCCTTGATTTTTGAAATTTCATATATAAGATTTTTGTAACATCTAGTTGTGCATCACGATTTTTGGTTCCAGTCTACTGGAGAGTTTATTTACTGGAGAACGCAAAAGAATTTCAATACATTAATGTCTATGGACATCTTCAATATATTACATCTGTAGTCAGTCAATGTTTGGACCATGCCCAAAATCTCGCCATTTGTCGTCGACCTTGGCGAGTCCTTCAGAAATATCGCCCAATTTGCCGCCAAAACTAATTTCGTATAACTCTAAAAGTTTTAAACGTAGAATATTAACATTTTGTATTTAGAACTATTGCAACATCTAACTGTGCATCTCTTTTTTTATTCCAATCGTCCGGGTAATTTATTCACAGGGTCACCCAAATGACTTTAAATACATTAAGATGAATGGATGCATTCAATTCATTGAAAGTCGGTGGTCAATGAGTACTTTGGCTATCCCCAAACTCTCGCAAACTATCTCAAGCTTGCCGGCTTTTGGCAAAATATCGCCAAATTAAGTGACGGAAGCAAATCTTTCAAATTGAACCCAGCTTGGCGATATCGGAAATATTTGGCTAGAAATTGCTAAACCTTGGTATTACAGTATTTTATCTTTTTGAAACAAAATAAATTTGGATGAAGTGCGCCGAAAATATTTTTAACTAGCTGCGTGCCCGTTCTTCGCACGGTAGGAAACGAAAAATTTCCTCACATGTGTAATTCGAATTAATTCCAGTGATGTGGAATCTAGAAAAAGCAAAATTATTTCACTCTTGACTTAGAGTTTGCGTCATATATGTAATAACCTGAGATCATTGCAATATAATGACACAACAAAAAAAAACACTATGTCAGCGTCATTCGATATCAAAAAAGTGAAAATGGACCGTTTACAGTGAACTTCTCACTTTCAAAATGTCTCATTTCCGCAAACATGCTGTCTTTTAGGTTCACGTTTTAGCGTTAAATACCTCAGACACTACATGAAATGGACATTTTTTTTTTTTTAAAAATACGTCACCCTCTCTTGCAACCCTTTACAAAAAGAAAACAGATAAGAGATAAGACTGCGCTATTCATAAAGGCTTTAAAATTGTTTTTCTAGATTATGCAGTTTCTTCTCACAAATAAATCCAGTATTTATAAAAGGAAATCGAGCCAAGCAAAGAAATCGTCTGCTTGGACATAAGAATAACTATGTACACAAAACGAAATCTTTGGAATGAGAAACTTTTTTCACGTTTTCAGAAGAGTGCTCGTTGTAATTGCTTCACAACGGGCTTTGACTTTTAGTTGTACAATAACAGTAGTATTTGGCGCATTAAGGCAATAAACAACAGATGTTTTAATTCGAATTTCGCAAAAAATCGCTTCGAGATATGGCGCGGGACCCGTTTTTATTTATTTTTTTCAACTGGCAATTTTAATCTTTGTTACTGTATCCATGATAACCAAACCGCAAGATATCAAACCGAAATTTATAAGCAGGTGCTACTGAAATAAAAATCCTTCTTTACTTAAAAGTTCGTAAAAATTCTCTTATATTTTTCCTCCGTTCTTCTTTTAAAAGTGGGCGAATTGTGTGCTCCGTCTTTTGCCGAAATATAAAAAAGTTATGACAGATAGAATTCAAGATGCAGCAGTTTAAAAATATTTTACGAAAGTCAGCGTCAAATTTAATTTTATTTGAAAAATTCCCAAAAATCTGCAAATTATGTTACACAGTCCGAACAAACAGTTTTTAAAAGAAAATTTTCTCCTCTATACGATGATGTAACTATCGTTTTCTTGCGAGTGCAATTACCGGCGTTATTATGTATTACGCAAGAAAAATCGCTAAAAATTGGACAAAACATAAAATAAAACATTTTCTAATTCGAATTTCGAAAAAATCGCTTCGAGGTGTGTCGAGACCCGTCTTGGAGAATTTCCGTACAAAATTTGGTAGGTCTACGATCACCCGTTTCGGAGCTACGGGAGACACAGACAGACAAACGGACAGTTTACACTCTGTTTGATTTATATAGATTTAATAGACGTGCAAATAAGTCATGTGTTGCCCACATCATAATTTTTAATGAAGTATGAAACATGGTAGTATACTTCGTTTAAAATAAAAGGGTAGGCAGAGTTACTAAATTTAGATTTTATTTGACGCATTTGGTGATTAAGAGACAGATATTTGCGAACTATTTTGAGTGTTCTTGTAAAGAAATATTTATGTTATTTGCATGAATATTAGTCTATGTTAATCAGGAATAGCGCAGCTTTATATTAGTGAAAAAGATTTAGAATCGGATCCGTAGTTACAGATATACCCATAGAGCGTAATGTATTAGAATTATTTTGAGTGTTCCTGTAAAAGAACTATTTATGCTAAATGGATGAATTTTAGCGTATAATACTCAGGAATAGGTAGCTTCCTATCAGTGAAAAAAATTTTCGAATCGATTCAGTAGTTACAGAGATTCAAATAGAGCGTAATGTAATTCTTATGAGTATCCCTGTAAAAGAACTATTTTTGATATAAGCATAAAAGGTAGCCTATAATACTCAGGGCCCCACCAGTGGCTGAGAGGTTCTGCTCTCCGGCCGCGACTGTCGACCTAGCCGTTCGGGGTTTTCCGTGGTTTTCTCCGAAACCTCGCGTAAATACGGGCTAGGATCCCTTAGAAAGTCCCCTACAGAAGGCATTCCCCATGTAAGCCTAAGACCCTAGTGCATTCAATCGGCCTTAATCCACAACAAGCAAACAGTAATACTCAGGAATAGTGTAACTTTCAATGATTGAAAAAAGTTCTAGAATCTGTTCAGTAGCTACAAAATCCCCATAGAGTGTAATGTATTAGTATTATTTTGAGTGTCATTGTAAAAAAAATATTTTTGCTACATGCATGAAAGGTTGTCTTTGTGTAGAATAAGCTATCTTCAGGAGGAGAGAATAAGCTATCTTCCTTCCAAATTATTAAATCCTTCAAATTTCTTTTATCCAAATCCGTTCAGCCATTTTTGTGTGATTCAGTCACAAATATCCAAACGCACAAACGTATCAGGGGTTCCCAAACTTTTTCCGCCCCAGCAACCTTGTGAGGCTAAAAGCATTTTAGGGCAGCCTTCTCGGGCTAAAAAAAATTGCGGTAGGTTAATTTGGAATAGGAAGGTTTAGAATAAAACAGTTGAGAAGCATTTTTTATTATTTTTTTCATGTTTATAAGGGCGAACTATCAGGAAATTACTCTCTTGGGAAAAGACTATAGGATTTTACCTCACCCTCCCCCACCCCCTAACCTCAAGGAGTTCCTGTTAAAGAAGAGACTGGACACTGAATTCTCTGGAACTTGACTGAAATATTTCCTGTTTTTGCGCACTGGGTAATCGGCTTTGTTAACCTTTTTTGTGGGATACTGGTTCAGATGAAATTTTTTGATTATAATACCCCCGACACAGAGCTTCGACTTTTCTAGATTATCTCCACAACACCCTGGCGTACGCTCACGGAGCCCCAGGGTGCCGCGGCACACAGTTTGAGAACCTCTTATTTATATCATTGAAAATCTATTAAATTAAGAAACGCATTTGTACTTTTCTTTCTTATGCTTTTTAATTTGGCGAAAACTAACGTACACTCTATAACAAATAAATCGACGCACCAAGAAGGAGGTGTCCGATTGAGACGAAAATTGGTGGATAGGAAGACAATGTACAGAATAGTAAATGATTAAAAAGTCAGAACAATTGAATAATTTATTTCAGTTACAGTAAAAAGTTCAATAAGGTGTTGACCCGCCGCTAGCCTGGATACAAGCTGCCACACGGCGTGGCATAGACCGATAAAGCTCCCGGATGGTCTCCTGCGGTATTTATTGCCAAATTCGCTCCAATTGTCGAACGAGGTCATCAACAGTCCGTGCCAGATGCAATCGCCTTCCCATCTTACCCCATTTATGCTCGATGGGAGAGAGAGAGATCTGGCGATCTGGCAGGCCAAGGAAGAGTTTGACAAACTTGCAGACAGTTTAGAGCAACACGAGCCGTATGTGGTCTGGCATTGTCCTGCTGGAAAACCAGCCCAGGGCACTGCAAAAGGAACGGTAGCAAAACAGGTCTTAGGATGTCGTCCACGTACCGCTGTGCAGTAAGTGTACCTCTAATGAAGACCAAAAGGGTCCGGCTGTCAAAGGAAATGGCACCCCAGAGCATAATGCCTTGTTGAGGGCCGGTGTGGCGTGCAATAGTGAAAGCAGGATCCCCCCTCTGCCCTGTGCGTCTCCAAACACGTCTTCGATGATCGTCAGGACACAGTTGGAAGCGGGATTTGTCGCTAAAGACTATACGTCCCCAGTCGGCATCATTCCAACCTGATAGAGACCTGCACCACTGTAATCTGGCTCGGCAGTGTGCAGGCGTGAGTCGTGAGTGGCAGGTGGCGTAACGGTAGGCGCGAGCGTAGATTTCGCTCTCTCAACCGTCTGTGAATGGTCATGATGGACACTGATGTTTGGGTTGAACGTCTGATGGTTGATAGAGATGAAGAAGGCACTGTGACAGCTGATCGGACCATCACTCTGTCCTCACGATCTGTTGTAGCCCTAGGTCGACCGCTACCATCCTGACGCTGCACTATGCCATTTTCCACCCATCCTTGCCAGCATCTTCGAATCGTCGCATCGCTTCGACTCAAATGACGAGCGATTCTCCGATTAGTCCAACCGGCCTCTTTCAATCCAATGATACGACCTCTGTCAAACTCTGACAGTTGCTCGTAATGAGCACGAATCCTGCAGCGAGGCATTTTTTAAGTTGTTGAAAGGTCATCTGAATCGCAATCAAACCGAAAGTTTTAACAACCGTTGAAGAACTGCTCCTTATATACGTCTGCTGGATGCGCAGTTCCGATGCGCTAGAGATCAAACTATTCATTCATTGGACACCAAATTTGAATCATTTGCATATCTGTTCAAAACATTCATGCATACGAAATTTCAAAGCAATCGGATGATTGTTTCTTGGTGCTTCGATTTTTTTTGTTATAGAGTGTATTTTCCATGCCATTTCATGTTTTTCAAATGCACGCGAATCTGCAAATAGAATTTCTGCTTTATTTCAAAACCATAAATCATTTTGTGCTGGCGATAATTCACACCCGTAAGAACAGGAACTGGAAGCCGTTCCATTTTTCAAATACCGTTTTATGCTAAAATAACTTCTTATAAGTATCTTTTTATGTCTGCTTTTTTTCACAAAGTTTTTATTTATTTTATAATTTAGCACCAGTATTTTGAGCGTTTTTTCGTACCGTTTTATGCTGTTTTAGCTACTAATTTCTTTCCGGAATTAGCCACGCTATGCTACCAATTGAAGTTTCAGAGGTTCCTACTGAATCGGTGCAAAGAATGAATCATCCGTTATACGAGGCGAATACATTTAATATTTAAAATTATTTATTAGAAGACCCATGCAAAGGCCCATGCTGCACCGAGAAAGTTCCACGGAAAGGCGCAAGAAGCCCTAAAATTCAACTTCGACTATACAAGCGCTTCTCTCTGGTCAATAGAGAGTCTTCCTTTCAGAGATGGATTCAGAACAGTTTCAAGGAAGAGGCTTTAAGTGTGACGAAGCATTTTATTAGAAATGGATCATTCGCATTTTTCTGCTTATTTCCAATCCTAAACTCCCATTTCATCTCTTAATTGCCACTCAGGTGGTGTAGTAGCTCAAGAGCCATTTCTATCACGGTTTGGGTCCGGGTCGAATTCCGGCTTGGGCATGGATGTTAACTTGTCCTTGTTAACCGTCCCTTCATAGGAGGTATTGCTGGTAGCCCACTGAGTGCCCATAATAAAATGGCCGCAATACTTTCGTGCAGTTGTAGTGGACAATGCCTGATCGGCAAGTGCCCGCCGTTGGGAAAAAAAAAAAAATCTCTTAGGTCTCGTAACTGAAAAGCCGCTACGGAGAAGACTTTCCTTCTCTGATCAGCAGAGCCTGACTATTAACAATTTTTGGGATTAGGGCACTTTTTAAATTTCGTGCCCGTGCGATAATCAGGGCCTGCTGACGAGTGTCGCTTTGCAGCATGGGCCTTTGAATAGTTAGCTGAGATTCAACGTTGCGTTTGTGCAATCTGATGAGAGCAAACAGGTATGGGTTCAACACCAGGTTTAAAGTTTTCTCACGGAGTGCCATCACCCCCATCCCCCACCGCCTTGAATTCACTAATGCTTTCTTTATTTTTAAACTGTTTCTTGCTCATGAGATTCCCTCAATGCCCAACTATTTCTGCAGATGTGTTTGTTCTGTTAGACACTTCATACATTAAAATCTATATGCATATACTAGCATAAAAATTTTGTTAAGATTGGTTTCTAAAATTTATTAAATTTGGCCTAACAAATTAAAATTTTCTTTTATACCGCACATTTTTAAACTCACACTTTGTCATCTAAAATCAAAAGAATAGCTTTATGATACAAGCCATAAGCACGGGCTAATATAAACGATAATAAGAAAAACTGCATCGTTTTAAATCTTTTTATTCATTTATCATGATTTTAATGTAATTGTTTGAGCAAGACGAAATAAAAAATAAAATTACCTTCTACTAATAAATCATTATTTTATTAACCGTTTTAGTAAAAGGGAGGAAGCTTACTTGACATTTTCTCCTTTAACGGAATAGTAGAAAAAATTCTTTATTCAAATACAGTTTCGTTTAATTTATCTTTCTGTCATCTGAAAAAAGTATCCGATCCACTTTTATTTTTTTCCTTTTTCCTACATTTAAAACAAATTTTTCATATTTATTTTTCATTCCAAATACGCTAGTCTGGAGATGTATTTTTTTAATCATACAATGATTGCAAAAACACCCTATTGTAACGATTTTATTTTGTTCTTGAACTTTATTTAAACGGAATAAATATTTACCTATCGTCTCATTAATTACTTAATCACATATGCTTCTTCAGACTGCACATGTTTATTTTGTATATTTGCTAGTAGAAAACTAACCTGCCATTTATTCTGAACTCGAATATTTAATTATTCGAAAAGTAGTTTTTAATTGCTGTAAAATTAACTTCCATAGCTTTCGATGAAGTTTTCTGTGGATTTCTATGTACGCTAGTAAAAGATACGAGACTGAAACATGTATGTAGAGAGACTGAAACATGTATGTACAGAGTATGTAGTTTTTAAACACATTTGTTTATAAAGTTGCCTAATCTCAGTAGTAGCATGAGCAACATTCTTTCAAAGAGACGATTTATATTTCCCCCCCCCCCCAACGTTTTTAATCTTGAATCGTAGCAGTTCACAATGTAAGAATCCTGGGCACAAGGGGAAATCGTCAACGTTGCATCTTTTCAAAGAAGGCACAGTTCAATTTTGTGCGGAAAATTCTATTCTATAATTTATAAAAATTAATGCATGAATTTAAAAACATATTTCTACAGTTAGTGTTGAATTTTCCATAAAAAGAACGATTTTTAATCAACGACATTTTCTTTTTATGCAAAAGGATAAAACACAAAGTGTATACGTAATTATCGAATCAGGTTAAATTATTTAAAGTCACTTATTTCAATAAATGGAAATATAAAAATTTAAATTGTTTTATTGTAAAAAGTAATTTTTACTTCCTTGTACGTAGTATAAGGAAGTAATGTGATCCCGAAAAATTTTGGGGGCCAAATTTCGACAAAAAAACCGATTTTGAGTACCTCTAAATTTAATTTTAAGAATTTTTTCAATGCATCTCATCGTAGGCTAGCATGCACGATCATATTAAGGCGTCTGCAACTCATTTTGACCAGCGGCGGGTCTATTGTGGTCAGTTTTTCCATGCCGTCTGTACGTACGTACGTATGTATGTAACTCGCATATCTCAAAAACTATTGGTCGTAGAAAGTTGAGATTTGATATTTAGGATTGTTCTATGATCTAGTTGTGCACCTCCCCTTTTGGTCGCAATCGAATGTATAGTTTATGTACAGGACCGCCCAAAAGATTCAAAATACATTATGCTCTATGGGCCGAAATTCATTGAACTCGCCTAACTCAAAAACTATTAGGCGTAGAATGTCGAAACTTAATATTTTGGATAGTTGTAACATCTAGTTGTGCACCTCCCGTTTTGGTTTCATTCGACTGGATAGTTTATCTACAGGACCGCCCAAAACATTCGAAATACATTACGCTCAATGGTCCGAAATTCATTAAACTCGCATATCTCAAAAACTATTAGGCGTAGAATGTTGAAACTTTATATTTAGGATTGTTGTAACATCTAGTTGTGCACCTCCCCTTTCGGTTCCATTCGACTGTATAGTTTATCTACAGAACCGCCCAAAAGATTCGAAATACATTACGCTCTATGGGCCGAAATTCATCAAAGCGTTTTTTAGAGGTATTGGGCTATTTCAAACGACTCAGAAGTGATATATGCTGTAAAGAGTTAGAAAATGAATTTCTCCATTTAAAAAAGTGTCTTTATCATTTACAGTTCTGCTACAGGAGCACTCAAAAGATTTCCAATACATTACGGTCAATGGCAATTTTAGGGGCATTCATCCATTTCAAGCACAATACCGTCCTACCACAAAAGTTAGGTAATGGCCCGACCACGGTCACGTGCCTCCCTCAAGAACTATGCCAAAAGTCGCCAAGCTTGGCGACTTTTGGTGTACGTGTGTGCATATTTAACTCTCAAATCTCAAAAACTATTATGAAATTTCATATATAAGATTGTTGTAACATCTACTTGTGCATCTCGATTTTTGGTTCCAATCTACTGGAGAGTTTATTTACAGGACCACCGAAAAGAATTTCAGTACTTTAATGTCTATGGACATCTTCAATATAATACAATTGTAGACAGTCATTGTTTGGTCTATGCCCAAAATCTCGCCGTCTGTCCTCTACCTTGGCGAGTTTTTCCGAAATGTCGCCAAATTTGGCGATAGTCAGTCATTTGGTCCATGCCCAAAGTATCGCCATTTGTCATCGTTCTTGGCGAGTGTTGGCGAAATATCGCCAAATTTGGCGATAATCTGTCATTGTTGGCCCATGCTTAAAATCTCGCCAAATGTCGTCGACATTGACGCGTTTCGCCGAAATATCGCCAAATTTGGCGCCAAAAATTATTTCGTATTTTGTATAACTCTAAAACTTTAACCCGTAGAATTTTGAACTTTTGTATTTAGAGCTATATTATAATATCTAACTGTTTTCAATATCTTTTTTGACAGCAATCGACTGGGAATTTATTTACAGAGCCAAATGACTTTAAATACATTAAGGTGTATGGATGCATTCAATTCATTGAAAGTCTGTGGTCAATGACTACTTTGGCTATCCCCAAAATCTCGCAAACTATCTCAAGTTTGTCGGCTTTTGGTGAAATATTGCGAAATAAAGTGTCAGAAGGAAATCTTTCAAATTGAACTCAGCTTGGCGATATCGAAATATTTGGCTAGAAATCGCTAAACTTTATTGATATTTTATCTCTTTCAAACAAATAAGTTTAGAGGAAGTGCGTAGAAAATATTTTTGATTTAATAGACGTGCAAGGAAGTCATGTGTTGGACACATCAGATTTTTTGGAGTTTAGTATGGCAACACATTAATAAAAAGTAACAATTCTATGTTTATTATTTTACTACCATAATTACATTTTTTCTCCACCTTTTTTCAAATTTTAATTTAGATAAAAAAGAGAGGGTTAGTAAATTCTTTCTTTGTGTTCCTGTGAGCGCTTTGCATATTAGTTTTCTTTTCAAGATTAATTGAAAAGCATATTCCGTCTTCGAACTTGTGTTCAATTCAATATTTTTACTTCCTTGTACGTAGTATAAGGAAGTAATGTGATCCCGAAAAATTTTGGGGGCCAAATTTCGACATAAAAACCGATTTTGACTACCTCTAAATTTAATTAAAAAATTTTTTTCGATGCATCTCATCGTAGGCAGGCATGCACGATCATATTAACGCGTCTGCAACTCATTTTGACCAGTGGCGAGTCTACTGTGGCCAGTTTTTCCATGCCGTCTGTACGTACGTACGTACGTATGTATGTAACTCGCATATCTCAAAAACTATTAGTCGTAGAATGTTGAGATTTGATATTTAGGATTGTTCTATGATCTAGTTGTGCACCTCCCCTTTTGGTGGCAATCGAATGGATAGTTTATGTACAGGACCGCCCAAAAGATTCGAAATACATTACGCTCTATGGGCCGAAATTCATTAAACTCGCCTAACTCAAAAGCTATTAGGCGTAGAATGTCGAAACTTCATATTTTGGATAGTTGTAACATCTAGTTGTGCACCTCCCCTTTTGGTTCCATTCGACTGGATAGTTTATCTACAGGACTGCCCAAAACATTCGAAATACATTACACTCAATGGGCCGAAATTCTTTAAACTCGCATATCTCAAAAACTGTTAGGCGTTGAATGTTGAAACTTTATATTTAGGATTGTTGTAACATCTAGTTGTGCACCTCCTCTTTCGGTTCCATTCGACTGAATAGTTTATCTACAGGACCGCCCAAAAGATTCGAAAGACATTACGCTCTATGGGCCGAAATTCATCAAGTGTCTTTATCATTTATAGTTCTGCTACAGGAACACCCAAAAGATTTCCAATACATTACGGTCAATAGCAATTTTAGGGGCATTCATCCATTTCAAGCACAATACCGTCCTACCACATAAGTTAGCTAATGGTCCGACCACGGTCACGTGCCTCCCTCAAGAACTATGCCAAAAGTCGCCAAGATTGGCGACTTTTGGTGTATGTGTGTGCATATTTAACTCTCAAATCTCAAAAACTATTATGAAATTTCATATATAAGAATGTTGTAACATCTAGTTGTGCATCTCGATTTTTGGTTCCAATCTACTGGAGAGTTTATTTACAGGACCACCGAAAAGAATTTCAGTACCTTAATGTCTATGGACATCTTCAATATAATACAACTGTAGACAGTCATTGTTTGGTACATGCCCAAAATCTCGCCGTCTGTCCTCGGCGAGTTTTGGCGAAATATCGCCAAATTTGGCGATAGTCAGTCATTTGGTCCATGCCCAAAGTATCGCCATTTGTTATCGTTCTTGGCGAGTTTTGGCGAAATATCGCCAAATTTGGCGATAATCTGTCATTGTTTGATTCATGCTTAAAATCTCGCCAAATGTCGTCGACATTGACGAGTTTCGCCGAAATATCGCCAAATTTGGCGCCAAAAATTATTTCCTATTTTGTATAACTCTAAAACTTTAACCCGTAGATTTTTTAACTTTGTATTTAGAACTATTGTAATATCTAACTGTTTTCAATATCTTTTTTGACAGCAATCGACTGAGAATTTATTTACATGGTGAGCCAAATGACTTTGAATACATTGAGGTGTATAGATGCATTCAATTCATTGAAAGTCTGTGGTCAATGACTACTTTGGCTATCCCCAAAATCTCGCTGACTATCTCAAGTTTGTCGGCTTTTGGTGAAATATCGGCAAATAAAGTGTCAGAAGGAAATCTTTCAAATTGAACTCAGCTTGGCGATATCGAAATATTTGGCTAGAAATCGCTAAACCTTACTATTATTGATATTTTATCTCTTTCAAACAAATAAATTTAGAGGAAGTGCGTCAAAAATATTTTTGATCTAATGGACGTGCAAGGAAGTCATGTGTTGGACACATCAGATTTTTTCTTTTTATGGCGCTTGCTTTATTTTGAATTCAGTTACCGTGTAAAAAAGTTTTTTTTTAATGTAGAATATAATAAACATTTATCAAAAACTATTTATTCCGCTTTTAACAAAAAATTAATGTGACTTATCAATAGAGTGTTCACCTAAAAATTATTTTTGATGAAGATCTTGGATTTAAAGAACTAAATGAGAAGAAAAATATTTCCATTTATTTGATTATAGTTGAGAAGTAGTGTGTTTTTTTTTTTTTTTCCAAAGCAGTGAATCATATGCTAGGATGAGGTGTTCGTTTAGATTTTTTTCAAATCTAAAAAACGTGCTTTTATTACTTTTTAAAATTTTGTTTCTGTATTATTTGTGTGTATCAAATTACGTAGGCATTTGCTTAAAACTTGTATTTAAAATATTTAATTTTAAAATATTTTATTTAGGTACCGTCAGTATCAAATTAAGAGGAGTTTTTTTTAACTTAAATTAGAAATCAGCATATGTTAAAAAGAACTTGGTGAACGTAAGAAGATGAGACATCACTCTCTGTTAATGTGTGGAAGTATGCACTGATAGATAGTGTATAAAAGTATGGGGACCGATAAAGATAAGAACTTTTTTCGTATATCAGTATTTCGCTTAACCAAAACTACCGAAGCTGATACACGAAATTTAGCATGTATATGAGATTTATAACGTAGGATCTTTAATCTACGTAGGATTTATAACGTAGTGATGTGTTCGAGAGGAGACCAGACGGAGATTTACTAACTTACTAGAGACAAAATAGACATTTTTGTCACTACTAAGGTAAATGCTCCAGTAGTGGGCCACTTATGGGTATTACCTCAATTATGATAGTAACTTTAGAGTTATTTTGTTAATTTATATTTTTTATGGTTATTCAAACTCTTATCTAAAGTAACAATCATCTAAAATATCAAATTAATTGTTACATATTTTTTTTTTAATTGAAAACTTAGGAAAAGTCTATGCACCAGAACTGTGCATAGCATAATTTTGTTGCACCAGTAGTGGGCATACCAGAATTGGGACACCTAGACTCAAATGGCTAAGGAAAATAATATGAAATCATTATGTATTGTAATAATAACAGTACATGCCTATTATACACTATAAAAATGCAACAAAAATGGCAAATGGAATGTTTTATTTATAGATTCTAGTCACATGAGATTCACAATTTCTTTCTCTAACATCACATATTGTCGATTTTTTATTATAAGTTCTGGTTGGGCAATATGGATATTAAATATTTATATATTATGTTGATTAAATCTTTTTTAACTATTATAAAGTCCTTTTTGTTCTCTTTAGATTTTAGTCCCTGAACATATATTGCTTCATTATCTCCTGGATGCGCAAATACACATATTTTTGAGCTTTTCTTTTACCTCCCATGAGAGATACAAGAGTAAACTGACCTTCTTTCATTTATAAATTGTATCAAAGATAGACAATCCTTCTTCTTTGCTTTCATTGTACTCATCAATCTTGATAGAATCACCAAATAATGTTGGTCCATTACTGGAGCATTTAAACCACTATTGTAAAATTGGGCCACGCTTCACTATCTATAAATTATTATTATAATTTTATTCAATGGTAGTTTATAATACATTCCACTTAGTATATAATCAAATAATATCAATAACAATTCATTTTAAAAGCAAATAGAATGTATGCTAAAAAGTTATCTGAAAGACGACTCAACTCTTCCGAAAATCACTATGAACATGTTTAAAATGCTCCTTTAAGGGCGTTGGACGGCTGCCAATAAGGATTCTCGATTCCCATGTTCACCTACGGGGAAATTTTGCCCGTTCCTTAGTGGTATAATTTCAAATATTTTAATTTAAAAAAAAAAACCGTAGGTTGTACAGCAGACAATTGGCTAAATAGGAACACTTTTATTTTGTGCATTTTTGTTTGATAACGTGGTTAAAATTCAGTTGAAAGTTTAAAATTTCATGCAGTCGCAGATATAATCCGTCAAAACTACATTGGAAATCCAATATATTCGTTTAAAGAAAATGTTCAACGATAGAAAAATGTTTAAACTTTCTTACAGATATGTTTAAAATTAGTTTTGTATATTTTTAATACCCGTGAAGTGCGAGCAATATTAAATTCACAAATAAACTCTTTTACGTGAAATCTGTGAGCACTTGGGAAATGATTGATGCTGATTGATTTGCAGGAAGTTGTTAGGGAGCCGTTCGGGGGGGGATGTCTCTTTGATGAGAAGGGGATGGAGATCAACAGTGTAAAAAATCATTCATCCATAATTTTTTTTATTAATGGACCGATTTGTTTGAAACTTTGGGGATCCCTTTTAAATGCAAAAATTGATTCAGAGTCCAAATTTTAGAAAAGACATCTTAATTTGAACAAAAGTAAGAAATTTATTTTCAGAACATATTTTTTTCTTTGTGATAACTGGAATTTGTAATGGAATATTGAATAACAGGAATATAGATATTTATACCATTATATGGTTATTTCGAACAGAAGTGTTATTAATAATTTCATGCATTAACTATATTTTAATTGTTTGTACTATTGGATTAATTCTTACAAAAATTAATAAAAATGAAAATTTAGGTTTAGAACAACTTAACTTTATTAAATGCTTCTTAATTTAAGCTTTTATTGATGATTCTTAACAAGGTGATCAAATAAATAGTTTATTAAAATGTGCTTCTTATGCAAAATGTTTACTTAATTAAGCATTTTCTTGTCTGTTAGGTATGTTTGGGTGATTATTTTTGTTATAAAAAGATAAAAACCCTTAAAAATCTTTTAAAGAAATATTCTTATTAACTTAACTATTTATAATTTATTTTAATAAGTTAATTAACGAAGTTAATTAAAATGTAATTAATTCTTTTACATTACTTAGCTTTATCAACTTTATTAATTTTATCTAATTTTTAATAAAGACTAGTAATTAATTTATTAATAAAGATTACTAATAATTATTAATTTATTAATCAATTAAGCATTGTTTTACTCAATTTTTTAGGGTTTTTTTGCGAATTAGAAGTGCTTTTAATGAGGATATGTACTGCCCTTTTTAAGAAACACAATGCCTTTTAAAATAATGATGCCCCTTTTAAAAACCTTTACACCCTGCCTTTTTCCCTACTTAGTCTCTGAACTTGATAACACGAGAAGAACGCACGTTTCGAAAGGAAAGCTTTCGTTCTTCATCAGCTTCAAAAGAGTCAACTGAGAATTTGAGTGTTTATTTGTAATTTACGCAGATATCTAAAAACGGGATCTTTGCTAGTTTAGTATTGTTTTTGCGTCATTTATTATGTTTAATTTTCATGCGGTGAGCGTGCACGTTGAATCCGTAGTTCCGAAGAACCTCTCGGCGGTCGCTAGCTAATTCCGAAGGTTTTAAACATTCAGATTTTTCAGATTTAAAACATTTCGAAGGTTTTAAACATTCAAAGTTCTGATGATGATCTAAGGTGAGAAGGGAAGCTTCAACAAGGGCGTGAGACGGTTCACTTGAGTAATAGCAGTATAGCTGAACCTTTGAAAATAAACACTCAAATTCTCAGTTATTATGTTATTAAACTAATTGCTGTGAGTAAAAAACGAAAATTATATAGTGTCAGGATGCAATGATGCAATGGTAAAAAGATAATAAATTATTAATAACGAAAATACCTTTACAAGTAATTACATTTATGCTTATGAATAAAGAACCGTACTAGATTTCGACTTACATCTTTTATAATTCTAAGAAACTACACAGCTAGTGAACTGTCAAACGGAATAGTACATCATTAAATTGAAATCTTAAAGACAAAATTTGGACTGAATAATGTAAAATAATTTCGGCATTTTATCTGTATAAATTTCTTATTCGAACCGGTATTGATGTATTTATAATATTTTAAATATTCTCAGTGAATACTAAAAAAATATATTATGTAAGTACCTACAAAAATAAGAAACATTTATTCTATTTCATGCCAAAGTAGGATTATCAAATTAAAAAAGAAAAGAAAAAAAAGAAAAAGGAAGAAAGACGTGTGTTATTTTCTACGAATCCAAAGGTTCAGCTATACTGCTATTACTCAAGTGAACCGTCTCACGCCCTTGTTGAAGCTTCCCTTCTCACCTTAGATCCTCATCAGAACTTTGAGCACTTCTGAATGTTTAAAACCTTTGGAATTAGCTAGCGACCGCCGAGAGGTTCTTCGGAACTACGGATTCAACGTGCACGTTCACCGCATGAAAACGGTGATCTTCAGTGGTAGGTTGGGAATGGAATCGAACACGAAAGCTATTTTAGTAATTGGTCCAATCCTATATCTGCAAAACTAAGTTGAAGGACTTGGATTGTATCCCATCTGACCAAAGATCCCTGTGTACATGTGCGGCGAATGTGCATCTTAAATCTGTAGGGCCGTATTTTTTCGACTCGGTAGGTTGGTAGGTAGGAGATGGCTGCAGATCCAGGAATGACGCCCTTTCTGGGCATGTTCCAATAGTGGGGTCTCAGACAGAACGACAGACAGACAGTTCCTTTTTTTTTAAAGGTGGATTCGCGCAGATGCGATTGAAACGGATAGAAATCTCAAAATTTTTTAATTACAAGTAATGTAATTCAAATCTCTAACTCTAATTCAAAACTCTAATTATACATATACGTACATACCCTTCTCTTTCCAGCATTGTTTCTCGGCAACTATCATTAAATATCCACTACACAAAGCGTAAGAGTCAAGCTAGGAAGCAACGCTGGGCACAGAAGGGAAGATTCGCCATTATAGCAGGGTGTCCACCAATGTCAGGAGGCAAAAATAGTATCATTAGTTATCTCTGGCTTAAAAAAAAAAAGTCGCCAGTTCAGTAGCCATTTTAATTTTAGTTGCCAAAGTAGTAACCTTTTTACATGATTTTGTATTTAAAAAATAAGCATACGTCATTTAGCTTCATTTAAGAATGAATGAATGAAATGATAAATTTAAAAACATAGTTATATAACAATTAAAAACCGAAATCTGGCTTTTTAATTAGTTGTCTGGAGTAAGGTACAAGCAGCCGAACACTCGAAAACAACATGAAAATGAAGTTTTTTTATTCAAAAATAGCGTCGAATTCACTTTATTTTTAAATTACTGGCTAAAGTCGAGTTTTTAGTCGCCGGTGGGCACCCTGTTATTTTAAACAATCGGAGTGAACAGGTTAACCACGAGAAGGGTATTGGGTATTCAGCACAATATCACACACCCTTTTCCCCGGGCACGCATGTTTTGCCGGAGAAGATTATACTTTAAGAGAAATATTACAAACAATGAAAAATGACGTATGAATTAACAATGACTACGGAAAAACCAACAAATCTGTAAAGTGAATCAACTTATTTTTTTCAAAATTATTAAACTACAACTAATTAGAATACAAGTTTGAATGCTAGCATGCACAGCATTTCATTCATAGTCCAAGAGCTAGTAACACGTTTTCCATGAAGTGTTTGATGCACCTTGAAATTTTTGAATTTTATTATATGCGGAATAAATGGTGGGAATACCTGTGTTTGCTCGACCCAACCCGAGACACCAGGTACCGCTCGTAATAGAAAGGTGTAATAAAATATAACCCAAAATGAGTGCTTGATTCAGAGGCAAACAAACATAAATTAAAAGTTCAGATAACTTAAAATATAAAATTAAATAAGGCAGACAGTTTTGAGGGGGTTCACATTCAATGAATCCTCCCCAAAGTTGTGTTTTTTTTTAATACAATTTGAACGGTTTTATTTACTCTGAAATTTTAATAGCTTCTTAATTAAATATTGAAAAAATTAATAACAAAAAGCCAGACACTTTGTCTGGGGTTTAATTACAGGCAGATATGAAAATGAATCTGTTGGAAAACGGCGCTATTAAGAAGGAAATCTAGTGCTTCTAATAAAGCCTCACCATGGCGTAGTGGTTATGCCACTAGAAATGGTAGACGGGCGAAGTGTGAAGGTCCTGGGTTCGGGTCCCATCGCGCGTCCGTCGACCTAACCGTTCGGAGTTTTCCGTGGTTTTCTCCGAAACTTAGCGTAAATACGGGTTAGGACCCCTTAGAAAAGACCCCCACGGAGGGCACCCCACACATAGGCCTAGAGCCCATGCGTAGCTAATCGGCCTTAATACCATAACACCACAACACACACTTCTAATAAAAATCTATTGATTTTAATATCAATGGACCTATGCAAGTTCGACCAATGGATTTCAACAAGGAATTGAAGAATATAAAATTTAAACAGGCTTTAGTAACGTTTTTAATTGAACATTGGCGTGATCCTGAAATGGAGCCTTTTATTGGTCAAACAATAATCAATTTAAATTACGATTTTTGCTATTCATACAAACTTGAGAACAATAAAATTGTACAAACAATAACTAATGGTTTATATTGTGAAAATCACGAAGCCGACTATACCAAATTGGTCTATCACGCTTGTCAACTGGAAAATAAGTCTGCTACCACTGTTCTTATTAAATCATGTGATACTGATGTTCTGATCATTATGCTTGGCAATATGGATAATTTGAAAAGCGAAAGCTTAAATATTTACATGGAATATGGAGCTGCTAATAAGAGGCGATTCTAAATGTGACACAGCTTCACATTGAATTAGGGCCACAGTATGTGCAAGCTTACCCGGATTTCATGCTATCACGGAATGTGATTACAATCCTTCATTTTTTAAGGAGGGCAAAAAAAAGGCCATTCCAAATTATTCAATACAATTTGTATTATCAAAAAGCGCTAACTGACCTTGGAAAATCAGATGTACCTGGATTGCAATATGCAGGCCGGTTTGAAGCATAGGCGACGGGCGACGTAGGCGGTTGCCTACGCTTAAGTTTCTATCGAGGGGCGCCAAATTTAACTTTTTTTTTTTGTATTTCCCAACATTTTCCTTTTTTTTCAGATAGACGTACCGACTGCTCTCATCAAGCTTTTAAACAGTATTCATATCACAAATACTTTTAAACACTCCTGAAGTCTCCGGCATGTATTGTCAGGAAGCGTTCTTTGATCGCTTCGTTTTTCATTCATGGGAAACGTCCAGATGTCCACTGAATGTCCAGGCCTCCACCTCCAGGCTATGCTAAATTACCTTCTTCAGTACATCCTCTGAATGGTCTTTGGACCTGTTGATTCATTACCTCCGATAATTATTTTGAGTTGTCACTGCCACCTTACATCAGATCTTATCCGGATGTTTGGAGAAATGGTTTCTAAAGTTATCTTCCTTCCCGTTACACTTCAAAAGAAATGCCGCAAAAAATATACGCCAAAACAGACAAGCTATAATTAATTTCGAACAAAGCCACACAAAATCGAGTGTTTTCTTCATCAAGTTAACCCCTGCTTAAAAAAAATTATTAATGTTGGACAATTCTGCGCTCCGGTGAATTAAAGTTCTGGGATATTTCTGCTTCTTAAGTTTTTCTCAGCCCTTAGAATCGGCTTTCCAATCAGGGCCGTAGCGAGGTTACCGCAGGGACGGTCTTCGCTTAGGGCGCAAACAGAAGAGGGGGCGCAAAATCAGAAGGATCACGAGTTTTAAATAGTTTTTCTAATTAGTGTTTCTTTTTTTTCCGTTTTTTCCCAAAATAGTACATCTGTAGGGGGGGGGAGCAGGGGCGTAGCCAGAAATTTTTCATGGGGGGAGTTACGACTACTACAACTCATATATATGTATACGTATGTGTGATAATTTAGTGACGAATATACATTTTGTATGGCAAAAAATTTCTCATGGGGGGGGGGGGTTATGACGCCCCTAACCCCCCCCCCTTGGCTACGCCTCTGGGGGGGAGGATGGTATTTATTAGTATAATGATTCCGGGCAAGGGCGGCAAATAAGGGACGCCGTCGCACCCCAAATTTAACAAGCATTTTATTTATTTCATATTCTGGATTTTAGAGCATCAAATCTCGCACCCCCAAATGAAAAACTGAAATGCCACTTCCCGCCTCTTATTCGGGGAATTAAAGAATTATTAAATTGTCGTTGAATCTGCAGAAGGGGGGGGGTAATTCGGACGGTTCTGCTAGGTTACACCGGGCTACACTGCTGTTTCCAAATTAAACAGTAAACAGATATATATCACTCCAGTAGACAGAGATTTTTCAGAGCGTAAATAAACGAAATTTCTATACAGTATAAAATTTCAAAAGATCATGCTAAAAAAAGTTTCAAAGGAAGATACCGTGTTTACTCGCGTAATAGTCAACCTCTCATATAATCGCACCCCAGTTATGAAGAAAAAAAAAAATTGCTTTAAAATTACAATATTATGATGTAGAAAATTTCCCCTCATAATATTCGCACCTACACTTTAACAATGAAAAATTGGCAAAAAAAAGTGCGACTGTTACGCGAGTAAACACGGTATATTTCGGATTTCACTCCCTTAGTACGCTCTGGAAAATCATAATATATTCTAGAGCGAGGGCGACAAAGAAATCGTCAAAGTCATTTCACAAGAACAGAAAAATAAATTAAAAAGTAAATTTTTGCAGTTTTTTATGGCGTTGGCAAAAAGGAAATGTGTCTAATTTTGACGCACTGCTTTAACAAAAATGTTTAATTTAGACATTTCTACCCCCCTGTGAATTACAGCTGTGGAAAGCTTCAGCCTTAAGTTTTTTGTAAAAGGGATTTGTTAAGTTTTTTGGCAAAAGGGAAATGTGTTGTATTTGACGCCCCTGCTTTAACAAAAATTTTTATTTAGCATTTTCTGCACCCTTGTAAATTATACCTGAGGAATGCTTCAAATGTCTGAGTTCGCCGCTCCTAGAATCGTTTTTTAAGCAGGGTCGTGGCGGGGATAGCCCTTGCCAGGGGCGCAAGCAGAAGAGGGGGCGTAAAATCAACCGGATCACAGGATGTTCATTGTTTTTCTAATATTTTAGAAAACATAAATGTGTCTATCATGGGCGCCACCAGAATATTTGCACATGCCAAGGGAAAACACTGCCTACAAAAATCCAGGGGGGCAAGTGCCCCCCTTGCCCTATGCTGCCGGCGCCCATGGTATCTATAGAATAGTAAGAATTCATTTACTGGGAACTAAGCACAGGGGTGAAGGTAGAAGATTTTAACTCGGAGATATGAAAGACATTTTTCAGATCATAAATAAACCAAATTCCTTCGCGGTATGAACTTCCGAAAGATCATGCTAAAAGTTACAGAGGAAGATTCCACTCCATAAGACTCCTCTCCGCAATTACCGCCAATATTAAAATAAGTAAATATATTCATAAAACGAGCCTAGGCAATGAGGGAAAAAAATCAAACAGAAAGCAGAAAAAGATTATTTCAATTTGTGCACTGCTTCTGAATTAGAGACTTTAAATTGATATTTTAAGTATAAGGGCAAAAATTGAAATAATTTCCTAAAAAAGTGTCATTTTTGAAACCTTACTATCTTATTTAAAATGCTTTTAAAAAAGGATTTCTTTTTTCAAGGAAATGGATTTTCAAAGTTCGATTTAGTTTTTCTCATTGGACTTTTTTATATGCAGGTTTACTTTAAAAAGTCATTTTTGCTGTTTTCTTCAATATACGGTTTCTCAATATACGGTTCTTAAATATACGGTTTCTGCCTTTGGGAATTATCAAAAACCAAAAGATAATCTTTCTGATAAACTATGCAAGTTGTGTTTGTGAAAATTTCGGACTCGGAAAAAAAAAAAAAAAAAATCTTATTCGCAAAAGCGTATGGGAAAATTCCTCTGAAATACGACTCCTTTTTCAAGAAAAGTCCTTTAAAAAGGAATCCTTTTTAATTTGTCTAAGAATTTTTCTGTTTGTTCATAGCTCCCGAAGGCTTATTCCTTATAAGAACATATAGTACTTCTACACGTTTTTATAAACTAAGTAATAAATTATAATAAATGATACTTAATAAACTCTTTTTTTTTCTTAGCAAAGTTTTTAGAAGAGTGTCACTTTTCACAAAATTTTAAATTTAAGAATTTTTCCTGAAAGTTCCATACTGATACAGGTTTACCGTTTATTTCAAAATGTATAGAACAGCTTTTAAAAGGACACGTTAAAGAAATTTAAGTATCAATACTTAGTTAAAAGTCGGAGGTCCCCCCCCCCGCAAACATTACTCTGGGGCTTCTTTTAAATTAGTTATTTAATTAATTACCAGTCTTTTATACCATCCCTTGCACATTTATGATACAAAACTATTGAATATTTATAATTATAAAGATTCGAAACAAAAAATTGAAATAAATGTCAGATTTATTAGTATAAATTTATTTAAATACAGCGATTATTATTTTAAAAAGACTACTTTTTTATGTACAAATGAAGTGTCTTATTAATCGTTGAGCACACTTTTATCAGGAACTAGCAAATGGCCCGGTCTTTGCCAGGCGCGAATCCAAGGGGAGGGCGGTGGGGGCGATTATCCCTCCTGGGCGAAGTCCAAAACTCAGTGATAATTTGTTAAAATATATTATGAAAGTATAATGAAAATTAAGTAGCCTTTTTCTAAGGGGTGTATGGCGGGTACTACTCCCCGTCCTTTTTAATCATAGCTCATACACAGATTTTATCAATAATATAATTAATTTCATAATTGGTGTTATTAATTAATTATAAAATGATTTTGCGAATTCTACCCCCCACCCCCTGTTTCAGGTACAAAATCGCCCCCTCCTTGAGTAATTTCTGGAGCCTTCCCTGGTCTTCGCACGGAGATAATTGCTTTCTTTATTTCATTTATTTTGTTTAAGCACGCGAAATCTTTTACTTGCTTTTATGGAACTTTTAGATGACTCATTACATCAAAATGATGCCAATCTCGCTTTTTATTCCTATCCTTACATGAAAAAAATCTCATATTGGTCAGTTTTTACTGGACAGGGTATAGCCGGAGAAGCTTTTTAAAGGTGATACTTGGGAGAATTCTTTAAAAATCCGTAAACTGGGTAGTGTCTGAGTGGATAAGCCACTGAACATGGTAGACAGTTGAAGTGTTTTGGTCGGTTTCCTCCAAATGTAACGAGAATACGCGTTAGAGCCCCTTAAAAAAGTCCTTCGACCAGGGCACTTCTCCTCTTGTGTAGGCTTGCCATAACACAATTCAGACGAGAACTGGTAGTTATTCCAAATTATGAAGTCATCTATGAGCTTCCCCATGTTGTTTTACAAATCTGTGCAAAATTGCAAGCCGATCGATCAGACGGTGCTGTGGATTTGTATTAACACAGATAGATAAACTTTCACATGTATACACATTAGATAATACTAATTTATCAGTAACATGTAGCAATTTAAAGAATCATATCGGCGATTTATCTAAAAATGTGGTGATACAGTTATTTAAGGTAAGGGTTCAATTACTTTTCTCATTTAGAGGAAGTAAGAAGGAAAGCAAATGAGCATGGGCGACCATACGAATTTTTTTTTTTTTTTTTTTGGAGAGGACAAACTTCAAAAATTTTTTTCTAGAGGGTGTCAAATTTCAACAATTGGAATACCGATTTTGCTTTTTGATTCCCTTTTGTTTACATCATAATCTAATATGCTAAATCTCATGATGAATGATCCATGTGTAATGGGGGCGCCCATGCAAATGAGAGGGGGGGGCATAAAATCAGCTTTCTATGCGAGAGGGTGTAAAATCAGATCTCGCCTACGCCAAAAAAATGCATAAAACCGGCCCTGGCAATATGAAACTTTTGCAACACTTGAAAAATTTGTCTGTGAATTATATGGCTACAAGAACGTTGCAGATATTAATAATGCGCGATTCCAGAAGTTTTGTTCAATGTACAAATCTAAAAGTACAGATAAAAAAAGACTTGCTCAAATATGACGCGTCAAATTTACCACCATGTAAAGCAGAATTACACCAACATGTTTTGCGGACTCAATATATTACAAGTATTTGACGAAACGCTCATCTATGTACTCCAACATCTTTGTTGCCTGAAAGACACGATTGGGCTATAAAAGACGACAGATATGAGTTTAAATGGTTTGAGGGTAATTGTATGCCACGAATTGTTTTAGATGCGATTAAGACCGGTTCAACTACCGAGGACAATCCTAACAACGAAGGTTTGTGTTTTCTATTAATTTTCTTCTTTCACATATCTTGTCATCATGTCAATTATGTTTTATTTTTTTCAGATAATGAACAAACTTTTTATGATCAAGACATGTTTTCAAGTGACAATCCTACAGAAGAAGAATCAGAGGACAATGGTGATGAGGACGAAAATTAAAGATATCTTTCAAAATATTTTTATGGAAATTACTTATAAAAAAAGTCTAAATAATTGTAATTTTTTTGTTCTACTCAAAAATATGAATTTTAAATGTACAGCTGCGGAAAAAAAAAAGAAGTCCCACTTGTACTTTATTTGGCCGACGATCGTCGTACAGCAAAGTTACAGATACCAATCGTTTTCGATTGACGTACACTTTAATTTGCTATGCATAAAAATTGCATAGGGAGCCATCTACATATTAAAATTCACACCAACTTTTTTCTTCCAATAGCAACCCCTAGATTTCACTTCATATTTCAAAAATTTAGCTCATTTTAACCCCGGATACCCATTTTCATTAAATTTGAACTGAAAATGGGTGAGTTATGAGCACCCAAAATCCCCCTCCCCATATGCTAAAATATTTTTTCATACTTTAAATCATATCTCATGTAATATTGATAATAAGAAGCTGATTTTTATTCGTACTATTAGAACTAAACGACCCAAACATAATTTAATGTTATTATGATTTTAAATAAAATATTACGTAATATGAATTATGAATTATTAAATTAATATTCAAAAAAATTATGAATAGACACCTAGCCAAATTTCGATGGAAATAGATGCAGAAAGTGATTTTACATGGCTGTGCAAAATTTCAAATTTTTACATTCGGTAGTTTAATTTATATTAAATAAAATGTTATTTTCATGAGTTAAGGGACCATATATAAATTTATTAAGTGACAATTTTTTGAAAATTGCTGAAAATAAAAGTAAATTAGATTTCTTTTGTGCAAAAAACAGTGAAAGATAGCGGTATTAAAAAAAATCAAATTTTGAAGCAAATAAATTAGAGGTTTTTACAGTTTGATGGTGATTCTATAAAGTGTCTATTGTTGCGTCCGCTACCGTATTCCCCAAAATAAAATATTTTGCAGGTGTAGAATTAGATGCAGTAGATGTATGTCTTCTAATACAATGTCCTATTTCTGAAAAACTAACATCCTCAATATTTGAGGTATGAATTTGACCTTTTTTAATATTGGAAACATTGGGTCTTTGGATTTCCCATACGTTATCAAACATTCAAAAAAAACATTCAAAATCACGTTTTTCTGTCTAAATTTTCATCTGAATATAAATTAAAAGAATATTGCACTTTGCAGACGATAATATTAAATGATGAAAGTGAAATAACAAACACAGTGATAATATTAGGTCGGCAAAAAAGGAGTTGCGTTTTTTACATAGAATTCAAACAAATAAATTTTCAATCATGAAACCTTTCTTCAAGTTTGTGACCGTAGCTGAGTAACATTCAGTCAGAAGAGCAGAGAGCAGCCTCTCACTCCTGCCAACATTTCACCTGTCTAAGAGAACCATCAAGGGAAATACTCAATAACAATTTAAAAAGTAGAAAGATTTCCAAAATCGTGAGCAGTCGTTTTGCATTTTCCCTTTAAATCATGTGTACGAACCAAGGAACTTATGAACTCACGGGTCCTTCGGACCACTGACTAAATACAATTTCTACCCTTGATATTCTTACTACAAAAAACTTTAAGAGAGATGGAAAGAATATTTTCCTTGAAAATAATGTTTATTTCTTTTAACTCTCGCGAGCGAAAGGAATGAAAGGCAAAAAGTTGGGAACCTACAAATAATGTTTTTCAATTTGCATAAAGTCCCTTAAAAACGCGCAAAAAATAATTCGCAATATCTCCGGAAATTATCGTAGAAAATTGGTGAACATTAATATTCAGGGTAATTTGAAGGTTTTCTTTCGTTTAATAAAGTCAAAATACAGTGTTTCGAGAAAAACGAAGTTGATGCAGAATTAAATATGAAGACGCCCCCTTATGCAAATTAAATTAATAGCAAATTAAAGTATGCGTTATTTGTAAACGAATGGTATATATAACTTTCCTGTATGACGAACGACAATGAAATAAAGAGCAAGTGGGACTTTTTTTTCCACAGCTGTACAGCTGGTAAAAGACATGCGACCAACAACCAATGAGAGCGTAGCTATTAGGGTGATCGGTGCTATCACTCACATCGCCAACCACGTGCAGTCCATCTCTTTCTATTGTAACTAAGATTCATTTTCATGTCTGCCGGTAATTAAACCCCAGACAAAGTGTCTGGCTCTTTGTTATTAATTTTTTCAATATTTAATTAAGACGCTATTAAAATTTCAGAGTAAATAAAAAAGTTCAAATTGTATTTAAAAAAACACAACTTCGGGGAGGATTCATTGAATGTGAACCCCCTCAAAACTGTCTGCCTTATTTAATTTTATATTTTAAATTATCTGAACTTTTAATTTATGTTTGTTTGTCTCTGAATCAAGCACTTATTTTGGGTTATATTTTATTACACCTTTCTATTAATTATGCGCAGTACCTGGTGTCCCGGGTTGGGTGGAGCAAACACAGGTATTCCCACCTTTTATTCCATACATAATAAAATTGAAAAATTTCAAGGTGCATCAAACACTTCATGGAAAACGTGCTACTAGCTCTTGGACTATATATATAAAATAACTCCTTTCATTGTTTTTCTCTATTTTAATATTTTTCCAGTCATAGCTAATCATAATTGAAGCAACTTTATCCGTCTGAATCAAATGAAAAAATCTTTCAATTAATGTTCCTTTGATGTATGTATTTATTATATGTTACAATATTATATTTGTATACAATGTAATCTTGACTTACACTAGGGATGTGTCCTAAGACCCCTCGTGTAAGTGAAAATTTCATGTTCTAAAATAGGGTATACAGTGAAACTTTGATGAGCGACCACCTCTATTAAGCCCCCCTCCTCCAACAAACATTTTTTTAAGGCACTAATTTTTTGCTCAATCTACTTAATGCTTAAAGATCCTCTAGAAGTGACCACACAAGCCTCTATAAGCAACCGGACCTAGTTCCCTGTCCAAAAATTTTCTATCATTTTTCTGGAAGTAAAGTAAACAAAAATCACATTCCAAACCAGTTGCGTTACTGTAAATCGACAGCAGGTGCAAATACACATTCACATCACATACGAATCTTGTAAGTTAGAGAAGAGATATGTCTAAGAAATGAGTGATTTACTGTGTGAAGAGAGGAAGCTGGTGGTTACTTTTGGGTGTGAGAATACCCTAAAAGCAAATTCTAAAGAAAATAGATTTTGTTATAGCAAATTCAGAATGCATGAAGAATATCATGGTAAATGCTCTTTTGTCAGATGTAAAAAATAAAATGGAGAGGAAAGTACTATTAGAGAGAGAGAATAAAGAGTAAAACAATCTGAAATGTCGATATATTTTATTAAAATTTAAATTTTTAAAAGATGTCCATAAAATTACTTACTGCTGGGCCTGACTATGACATTATAGTGCCTAAGGCACATTTCAAATTCTATGCCCCTACATATAGCTGGCTCAACTCAATTTTTTTGGGTCTATTTGGGTGGTCAAAATTTGTATACAATATGGGCCCTGAGCATGTGTGCCCAGGGAATGTGCCTAAAGTGCTTGCATGACAATCAGGGCCTGTGTATTAGAATGCAATTCAAACGTAACAAAAAAATCAATATTTTTTAGCATTTTGCTTTTCTTGGCTATGAAATGGTTGTATTTTCTTAGCAACCACCTCTCTTAACAACCCATTTTTTGCAGAACAGATGTGGTTGCTTATAAGAAATTTCACTGTATGTGCGACTTTTTGAAACATACACAGTTACTTTATTTATAAAACACCCAAACAGTTTTAAAAAAGTCCTCAAGTATATATTATCATTTTTCATGTAAACTAATGAATATTAACAGCTCACCATTAACATGTACACACATATGTGCTTTTAAATTAATTTCCCCCCACACAAAATTGTGTGTGTGTGCTTGTTTTCACATATAAATTGAATTTAAATGCAATAACAAGTGGGCAAGTAAGAATAAATAAATATTTAGCTCATATAAATTTCCATGAATGTACTATTTGAATAAAAACTACAATCCACAATCACCAAAGAAGGAAAACGTTAAACAGTTAGCAATAAATTTATTTCAAAACTACATTTAATTGTAAAATAAATCAATATGTAAAATAATCTGATAAAGAACTGAAAATATGATCCACATTAGCACTGTAAGATTGAGCAATATGTATAAGATCTTAAACACAGAAACATTAAAGATCGCAATATCAAAATGTTTTCTGAAAGTTACATTAAGAATGCAAATTCATTTTTTTCCCCCTCCAAAATTGTACACATAGTATATTTTGATTCTTAAAACAGATTTTTAAGCAACATTCTATCTTGATATCTCAAATTGAAAGGGACACCAGAGAAACTTTGGGATAACAAGGTGAAATGGGAGTGGGGGCAATTTGTAAGGGGAGCACATTTATTTTTTTTTAAAGATACTGAGGTTACACTGTATAAAGCTTTGGTAAATATATTATAATAAAATAAGACTGTGATTATACTGGTATTTTTAGCAGTAAAATAAAGCCACATGTATATCTCATTTCTAATCATTTGTTTAGATAAACTTAATAAGGGGAAAGTACATATAAAATGTCAGAATTCATATTTTACACTTAATTCTATTTTTTCTCAGATTTCTGCTAACATAAACAAGCAAAAAACACTGATATGGAATAAAATGAAATTTTTTCCTAGCATATTCATTATAGCTTGGTTGTGTTGATATAGAGCTTTAAATGAATGAAGCTGTTTTGAGTAGTTGTGGATAAGCGTTAAATAATTAAAGCTATTTTTATTTTTTTTCAGAAGGTACGTTTTATTCTATGCTTTTCCTCTAACTGAAATAATTAACTGGTGATGGTACAAAATATATGTAAACATTTTCCTAAGAGACTACTAATAATAGTAATTTTGTTCAATATTTAGCTGACAGATTAAAAGTTAAATGAATGATGTTTTGTTCAATCAAATTTTAAGTGAAACTTCAAGTTAGTAACATGTGAATGATGATTGGTTATAACCCTTCTGAGTGGACATATTTTCCTTTTTTTCTCTGAGTGGAGTTGATTTTTTTTATAAGTGTAACATTTTTTTAAGGGATTTTATATTTTTTTAAATAAACGAAAATATTCTATAACAGAAACTTTGATAAACATGTGAATTTTTCTAGTTTTTTTAACACAAAATTAAGTATATTTGCCCATTTAATTCTCTACTGCTTTTTAATAATTGTCTCCCACTATTTCCCTATTTCTTAAAAAGCATCATGATGAATCAAGATGATTAGCCATCTTGTTTTCTATCCTTGCTGCATTAGTGACGGCGTAACTTGGTATGGGACATTTGTGGAAAACTCATCAACATTCTTCAGAGATGCGTCACCATGGGGTGCAAGCTAAGACAACAGTGCAAGAATATAGAGTCCAGAATTCATTGAAATACTAATCTATCGTCCATTTTATCGTCATGAATAGTGACGATCCAGTAACATAATTTAACCTCATACAATTTTATACAAGTAAACATGATCACTTATACGGTATGAATGGTGAAACACTTCAAATTAAATTTTTAATGGTGTTAACTACTTTTCATGACAGATGAGTGGGGTGATGCAGCGAGCGAATGCAAGCAAGAATGGAGGTTAGCTCAAGGCTTCTCTCCTATGAGAGTGTTAAAGTCCCCCTCCCCCCTTCTCTTTCACTGGATCCAGGTATGTACTAAGTTGCAACATATTTTTTTAATTTATTTATTTATTTATTAATTTTTTGTGCACTCAGATGATATTATTTTTTTATTCAGAAATGTGGCAAAATATTCAGCTCCTGTTCTTAATGCATTAGATTAAGTAAAATGCATCGCATATGATATTAAATCAAGAAATAATAATCATGTAGCACTAAAATTATATCTTATGATAAAATGATTTAGATTTGTAATAAGAATGAATGTATCATGCAAAATGTATAATCAATATAAAATAAATTAATTCTATTCGAGCTGAATCTTACGATCTGGTTATTGTGAATCTATCTATCTTTTAATTTTTCAGGGCACTCAAGCATTACATTTATTTTTTAGGAACGATGAACAAAATTTTCTCTTACAAGTTTGTATAATTTAAATCCCTTAATCTTTTGGAGATCCTTAACTTGCCTAGTTATAGCACAATGATAATGTACTAATAGCTTTCGATGGTAACAGCCTAATTAACATTAAAGTTTTATTACTTTAATAATGAGAGGTTTAATAATTTTTAAAGTAAATGAATAACACAAATGAGTTAGGATAATAAAGGGCATCAGGGAGTCTTGATTCTCTGGTTAAGTGAGGACTTGATTAATCTACCAAACTGTGGTGGCTCACTGCCAATCTGTGGAGACTAATATTCATTTAATTCAGGATTCACGAATTATCGATTTCAAATATTATTTTTTATATTCATAGTAATAGTAAAATTTATTTATTATATTAAAATTCAATAAAGGACTTTTTTTGTAATATTGGTGGGAAAGAAATAGTGTTTGTGTGATCTTCACAGAAATCATGTTACTTGAAACTGAAATGCTGTATATTCTACTAATATGTCAAATTCAAAATAAGTTTATTAGTTTTAACAATTTAATTAAAAAAATAATAACTTTGGAGGTTCATCAGCTATTTGTCATCTGTCTGCTAGCATTATATTATGCAAGAAAGCATTAGAATAATAAATACAAAATATTACTATGTAATAAAATATAACATGCATATTACAATGTTTAAAATTTATTTCATTTTCAGCAAAATCATTTAAAATGTGTCACATTTTTTAACTGATATAATATACATATTTTGCTACATCCCAACAAGTTCTCTTACAATATTTCATAGACTAAAAAAATTTTGAATCACTATATACATACTTCATGCAGTTAAATGTTGAAACTGCTATAAAAGTTATTCTCAATTATATTACATATATAAAATACAAATGGAAGGCATGTTTATCATAAGAATAGTTTTAATATTCTAACACATACTGAAACTATAAAAAACACCAAGATCTTATAAAACTAATGGCTAGAATTTTTCTGGATATGAAAAATATATCTTTGTCTCAGACAAATGAATAATCACTTTTTATCACAGTTTTTATTGATAGTATTTTTAACCCTCTACATATGGCTTATTTGTTTTTTACTTTCCAGTTTTGAAATAAGAATGGTTTTTTTTTTACATGTTCTGTATCTACATATTACTCTACAAATCTTTAACAATTTTAATGTAATACAAAAATTTTTATTTTTTATTTTTTGGCACGTTTTAAAATACATATAAACTAATATAGTAAATATATGTATTTTTTTCTTTCTAATGGCTGGATTAGTGGCCTACTTTGAGGCTTGACCACAATGAAGGTTTCAGATGTTGATCATTTCATTATGAGAGTATCTATTAGGCAGATCAAAGTTGTCCTGTATGAGCGATCTCGTAATTTTGAACCAATTCGAGATGAGAGACCTAGCACTTAAAATTGACAACCCTAGAGGTATCTTTTGAACATGGAGGAAATTGAATCCATGAATATATTTTACGTGCACCAGCTCCCATTAGCATACATTGTCCCACAGCAGTCCAGCTGAGAAAAGAGTTCACCCTCCCAAGCACTGGCTAAGCTGGTGCTGCTTCACTTTCCACGCTTTTATGGTAACAGAACTTAGTGACTAGGCTACTGCAGGACTCAAGATATATAACAAATACTATAAAAATCTTGACTGCTATTTTCATGAGCACACAGCAGAAAAATTTCACTATCACAGCAGAAAAATTTCATACCTGCAAATAGAGTTGCTCTTTCAAATGCACCATATTACATACTGAGCAAAAATTTGTAGTACTACAACTGCTCAACAGCTGGTGCTATGCCATTTGCTGCTTGAACTTATGGGGTGACTTAGTAAAAAGAGTTTATAGAAATGGGAGACATTTTACATCATCAGCAAAACTGAAATCTACTATCGAAGACGAATGGCATGAAACGACCACGAACTTTGACAAAAACAGTGTCATCCATGAAAAAAAGAATATTTAAAGTACCATATTTATCCGCATTTAAGTCAAGAAATTTTGGACAAAAAAAGGCTTTAAAGTGGGGGGGTCAACTTATACGAAGGTCCTTATATATATTATATATATATAAGGACCCCCAATTTATATATATATATATATATATATATATATATATATTTAATCAGAAGTCAAAAATGCCCTTTTGAAAGACAGTTGTACTCCTCCTGCATTCAATAACACAATGACGTTTTTTACTATCGATTTCCATACCAGGAAGAATGTAGTGATACAGATTGAAAATGTGTATCATGATGAGCCAATGACGGTGAAGGAATTTTGTGAATTATTTGGCGAGTCCAATGCTGAATTGGATCTTGAATCAGTTTAACTTTGTATACTACTACTTTACCATATCAGACTATCAGTAGTGCCATATTATTATTATTCATTATCAGTTTAATTTTGTATATTATGTTTATTATTGTATATTTAGCACTTTCTTTTTTTTCCCAGATGAATGTATTTTTGAAAAAATTGAAATTTCTTGATCGGGAAAGTGGGGGTTGATTTATACGGGATCGACGTATATGCGGGTAAATACAGTAATTCCAAGGAATGACTCCTACACAAGCTTCTAAAAGTTCATTTTTTTCTGTCTTATATGCTATTTTCTATACTGGCCTTAAAGTTTTTACTCAAGCTTAAATATTGATCTGTGTGTTCTATAATATTTTCTGATAAAATATTTACAAATGAATTTTGCGGCATTTTTTACTTGTATTTAAGATTAACAATTATCAATCAAATGATATTTTAATCCTCAGTTTAATATTTTTCCATTTTCTCAATATTTTTTACTGGCCTTAAAGTTTTACCTCAGGCAGTAAGAAACTTTGTGCTGTGCACAAGATCCTAGTATCTACTACAAACAACTATTTATGGGCAGTCCTCCTTCTCTTCAGAGGACTTCTGCCAACAAGCATCAAGATTGCCTACTTTGAGAATAATGTATTAGAAAAGAAAAGAAAATAAATAACTTTGTATACAGTGATTGGCCATATTATCTGATCATTAGACATTTACCCTCAACAATGGTGTTGCCATACTAATATAAATTAGTTTGTTTATTTTCCCAAAAGAGTGGTCATTACTATAAACAGCAATTTATTCACAGAAGTTTTACCTTAAAAAGCAAGGGTAGGAAAAATATATATTTGCTGTTGGTCACATTAATGTAGACAAGGCCTCGAAAACACACAGAACAGGAGAGATGTTAAATGTTTTTGATGCTTAAAAAGAACAAATATGTCAGGGGTCGATCCAGGAATTTTTACCAGGGTTCTATTTTTGTGAATTTCAATACTTAATTTTGTGAATTTCAGTACTTGTTTTTTTTTAATTTTCATACCAAATTTTAATAAAAGTCACTTTTTTTGTTAAAATAAGTAATAAAACAGATTAAATGTAGGATAAAAATGCCAGTGAAAGGACTGTTTTAATCGATCATAATTTTGTGAAGAGGCCACAAAACAGACTCAAATTTCATCTTCATCGAACCTGTATGTATATATATAAATAAATAAATTTATGACCAAAGATTGCATTTAAAAATGTAGCATGAATTTCATATAAAAATGTATGTTATAAAATTTCAAAATTAGTATAACTACTATTTCTTCTGGTGCCTGGTAATAATCAGGTTCTATGTAACAAATAGTAGAATATCAAATGAATGGATCCAATTCATCACTCTACAAAAATAAAACAAACAATAAGTTACTTTGCAAAGAGAAACTCTCAATAATTACAACTGAAATTGAAAAATTAACCAGGTACTTTAGATCAACTTTTTAAGTAATAATAAGGTTTCTAAAAAAATATTTCTAATACTGCTAATAAAAATATTCATTTCTATTATACTACCAAAACTGTTATATACATATAAGTATAAGTGCTAAAATTAACTATAAAACAACTAATTCAAGTCTATAGCCCAGAAAATTTACAAAAAGAAAACATGCGCTTTTGAAAAATACAGACATATTACACTAGTAACAAAAAATAAATGAGAATAAAATAGAATTCAGATAAAAAGAACATCATTTCATTAGTTTACATCTACCAAAATAAAACCTATAATAACCAGACCAAGAGCTAATGATTATTAACAAAATCAGTATCATTCATAGTTATTCTATGCAAAATAATGAAAAAAAAAATAGCAAGTACTCATTTTTTCCATTTCTTAAAATAATTTTCATTTTGTATTTTCAATTGTAATACAGTATCTCTTGAAGATAATGCAATATTTATAACAAAATCTGGAGCAACTCCACTCAACTTTCTGAACACTTGATATTTAACAAGCATATAAATAAATTTCATTAAACTGAATCGGATCTAGTGTTCCAGCATTAGTGCACTTAAAATGATTTGAGTGCACAGTCCGCAATGTATAAGAATACTTTTTTGTAGCCCTGTAAAAACTCTCAGGTGTGTACTGAGTAAACTTTATGCAGTATGTAAGACAGTGACCTAAAATATGTGTACTTAATTTAATGTCAAAGACACTAGCTCACTTTAATCTTTTCCAGGCAGGGAAATTTTGGCTGTGCTGTTTCAGAAGGACGGGAGCATCTTATTAATGCTTTCCCTCATTTCAGTCACTCTTAGCTGAAGCTACTATCTGTGCAACAATCATTGATGGATTACCCTTTCCCGCACCCGAAGTAAAATGAACTTCTTAAACAAGGGGATTGCGTTTACGTGTACATTCTCCTTTTCAGGAACTGGGGTGCAGCTGAATTAATAGATGGATGTTGACATCTCTCCCCGCCGGTCCAGTACAGGTGAACAACTACAGAGGGGATAGCATTACCTGGTCAAAATATGAACCATGCTCGTCCTTTAAGGTGTTCTAGGGCTTGGTTAAAAAATCAACCGCCCATCTTCAAAGGGTTAAATGAATGACTCCTTTAGGCCGTAATATATGAGAATTACTTTTGCAAGCCTGAACAAACCATCAGTTTTACACACACCAAAATCTATGCAGGTCATGAGACTGTGACCTATAATATATATACCCAATTTGAGCTCAATCGAATGCAGCCTATAGACACTAGCGCATTGTCAAGAATTCCCGTCCTTAGGCTATAATGTAAAAGAACACTCATTTGTTGCCCTGTCAAAAAACTACAAGTCCTATACACAGCAAAATCCACCAATGTTGTGTGACAGTGATCTATAATATACATACCCAATTGAACTTCTTCAAATGCACCATTTAGATATTAGCTCATTTTAAATGATTTGCGTCCATAGCCTGTAATACATAAGAATTATTTTTTGCAAACCCGTGAATAAACTATCAACTCTACACACACCAAAATTTATGCAGATCATGTGACCGTGACCTTTTATAAACATGCCCAATTTGTGCTCAAATGAATGCACCATTTAGAGAATAGCGCACTTTCAAGAATTTTCGTCCATTGGCCATAATGTAAAAGAAATCTTTTTCGTAGCCCTGTAAAAAAACTATGAATCCTATACAAACCGAAATCAATACTGGTCTTGCGATGGTGGTTAATAGCATATAGACCAAATTTGAGCTCAATCGAATAAACAGTTTAAACACTAGCACACTTTCAAGAATTTCTGTAGATAGGCCATAACATAAAAGAAATCTTTTTCATAGCCCTTCAAAAAAAACTATAAGTCCTACACACACCAAAATCAATACCAGTCTTGCAACAGTGATTTATAACATATATACTAAATTACATATCAATTGAACGTACCGTTTAGGAGCTATTGTGTTCACTCTCACACATACACACATATATACATACATACTAGTGTGGGCCGAAAAAACTTTTTTTTATTTTTTCGAAAACGGCTAGTGTAAATCTAAGTATCATTTACATGTTTCACCCACAACTGGACTTTCTTAAGACATTGCCTTGTCAATTATCACTCATTTGGCTAAATTGAATATTTCTGTTCAAGAACTCAGTTAATTGGATGTGATGGAACGGTCACTAACACTGGCTGGAAAAATGGTGTTATTCATCAAATTGAGATTAAAGTTGGTAGACTACTGCAATGGTGTATTTGCCTTTTGCATTTCAACAAGCTGCCACTAAGACATCTTTTCCATCATATCGATGGAGATACAGCAAGACCATCATCCTTCAGTGGTGAAATAGGACAAAAAATGAAAGCCTGCGAAAAACTTTCTGTAGTTAATTTTTCGCCTATTGACTGTTCCGAATACCAACAAGAAAGAGCTGAGCAAAGACCAACTATATCTACTAGATATTTCTGCAGGAGTGAAATTTGGTCAATGCCCAGCAGATTTGTCTACTCGAGAACCAGGTCCGTAATCACATTCACGATGGGTAAGAGCAGCAAATCGAGTACTTAGACTACATGCCAGCGAAGAAAATCCATCAGAAAAACTGAAGCAGCTGGTGCACTTCATTTTACATTGTTACATGCCTGTATGGTTTCAAATCAAAGCAAGTGGTTATTTTTCTGAAGGTTCTTAAATTATGTTTGAGACGATCAGATTGACAAGATTCCTCCCTGAAAATTTGCGAAAAGTAATTGATCCGGTAATACAATGAAATTCATACTTTGCACACCCCGAAAATTTGATTTTGGCTATGATTACGGACAAAAGATGGCATGTGAGGGAATTGGGATGACGTCGAGTTCTCAGAGCTCGGGAAAATTGCAAGAGGAAAAAATTAGAGACTTTAGAGTGCCAACACTTGACTTCCACCCGACTGATTATTTAGACATGATTCAGTGGAATCTTTGTAAGGTCACTCCGCCACCTTTGTTAAGGAATGTGCCTAATGAACAAATAGAAGAAATTATGAAAACTGGCAGACAGTGGATTTCGGACTTCAATAGATTTCCATGTCACATCCAAGCTGTGGAGCGTTGCGTGAAACTTGTCACCGAGACCAACAAAAGTGTGTGCGGAACTGAAGCTAGAGACAGTTATATAAGGAGTACTCTGTTATCAAGGAATTATTATACCGGAATTTTCATCAAAAGCTGCTTTCAATGTGCATGTTTCCACAAGCAATAATATGGAATGTTAGGATAAAATTAAAAAGGGCAACAAAAACATTTGCAGCAATCTTATGAAAATAAGTTTATTAAAAATGCTATTTTTAAGATTTTTGGAAATATGGTAAATGCTTTAAACACACATATATATGTATATAGATAATATTTTCCTGGCTTTTAACACCTTTCCCTATACGTGGCGAATTATTGTATTTGAAAGGCATTATTCAGATCTTTTAAAAACACTTCGGGGGAAAAAAAATTCTTAATTTTTCAACTTTTCAAAATGAATGTGTGATCATATTTTTTTTCACATCTTTTAAAATTTATAAGTACGACAAGTTTTTTCAACAAGTCATTTTCGAATAGATATATTTCTGCATATCCTACTACTCATCTCCATCTCCCACAGACAAGTAGTCGTCTTACTGAAATCCTTCGAAATATGGATTTAACGCTAATCTTTAAGGATATCTGCACTCGATTAATACTAATAATCAAGGATTTTAATTTTTTTCCTTGTACTATTAGCTGTACCATACGCCACCTGACCTAGCACTTTTCAAATTTGAAAAGTTTTAGTATTTTTAAAAAATGTTAAAAAAAAAACTCATTTTCTTATTTTTTTTCAATATTTCAAAGTGAATGCACGATCGGAAGATATATTTTTTTCTAAAAATTTTTTTACGGTTTTTCTTGTCTAAATGTGTAACAGCTTTTTTACGCTAGCCGTTTTCGAAAAAAATTTTAAAAAGTGCTTTCGGCACACCCTAATACATACATCTTGTAAAAAGAGCACAAATGAATTCAGATTTCCAAATGTGTAAATACACACCAAAATCTCAAAGTCGAATTTTTTCATGATTACAATACTTTCCTTACATTGTACATGTTCAGAAAGTAACAAGAATGCTATGAAGCCTCAAAGAAAATGTCCTCTACTTAAGCAAATAGATTTTATTGATTAAGCTTGGATAAACCATGTTTTTATTTATAATTATTCACTTTTAAAAACGGAATCATAAACATTTGCTTATTCAATGTACAAATATCTACATCACATAAGCAGGGTCCGACAAACACCGGGCGCCCAGTCGCCTGGGCGACTACAAAAAATCTTTTGGCGACTAGATTTTCCTGACTGGAAAAGAAAATACCGTCATCCCAAGCACTTATGTTTTTTTTAATTAGGTGAATTTTCACTGTTTTTCTCCCTCCATACGCCACGGTAATGTTTACCAAACTAAATCCCCACCAAGTCAGTGAATCGAGCTCTCATCTAACTCACCTGGAATTGCAAGCTAAAGCTATCTCAGGATCACGGGATGCTCAGGGTAGTTCTAAGAAATAGCTCAGTGATGTCACGTAGAGTTGAGCCTATTGGTTACTTGCGCCTACTAGATGCCCCGTAGAATACGCCTACCAAGATGAAGTGTGACGTCACGCGCTACAAGCATGTTCATTTTTCCTTCCCTTTCTTCCCCTTAACACACATTTAACTCCCTAGAACTGACCCTTGCACTCGCAAATTTATTGTATCTCCGTACGCAAGTATTTCGCTGCATGCGATTTGCAGAGGTAATTTCTTCAAAAACACTTCTACTTCCACTCACATTTTTAGTGTTTTTAGTTGACAGCATGGTTGACGGAGATAAGCCTATGAACATGTGCTGTTAGTTCACTGTGTTGCGAGCGTTAAGTTTTTTTCAGTTAAGCAAGCGGCTTTAGTTAAAAAAAATTCTGAATTCTTATAATCAAGAAAATAAAAATGAAGAGAAGTGCGAAGCAGAATTCTTTGCCGTGTAAGCAAAAGAAAATAGACGGATTTTTTATCTCTGATAAAATTGATAATGGAAAGGCAGCTTCAGAAATGCAAAAAAGTCAAAATATGATGGAGGTGCATGAAACTTTTAAAATGAGCACAAACGAAAATAAAACTGAAGCTGGGCATAAAAGTTTAGGAAAAAGAAAATTCCAACTGTCTTGGCTGCAAGATTTTGATTGGCTGCAATATGAAGATGGAATTGCAAAATGCAAGGTTTGCAACTTATTTCCTAAGTTGAGTGACAGTACCTCAAGAGTAGTTCAAGGCTACTCGTCCAATTTTAAATTGGAAACTTTAAAAAAACACAGTGCTTCTGATCGCCATCTTCGTTGTGAGGAAGCAAAACTGGCAAAAGAAAAGCCATGTGACACGCCCATAGCTAAATGCATAAAAACTATGGATAAAAAAACATTTGATCACCTAACTGCATTATTCAATGCATCGTATTACTTGGCTAAATATAACCGACCATTTAGTGATTTCAAAGAGTTACTGATGCTGCTATCTAAATTGGATGTAACAGACTCTGACAAGTACTGTAATGAAAAAAGATGTCAAGAATTCGTTTCTGAAATTGCTGAGCATATGCGAGAGGAATTTATTTCCAAATTAAATGATTGTAACTATGTAAGCATTTTAATAGACTCTTCAACAGACAAATCTGAAGAGGAACAATTAATAATATACATGCGTTACATTTTTAATGCAGAAGTAAATGAGTCATTTTTAACTATGGTGCCTCTGAACAATTGTTCAGCTGATGGCTACATCCAAGCCATTACAGAAGAACTCTCAAGATTAGGCTTGGAGAAGCTCTTGTCTTCCAATAATTTAGTAGGACTAGCTACTGATGGAGCTGCAACAATGATAGGGATACACAAAGGGGTAGCAACAAAGCTATCAAAACAAATCAATCATTTAGTAACAATTCATTGTGCTGCCCATAAATTGCAATTGAGTGTTTTGCAATCTTGTAAAGATTTGAAAATAATTGATGAATTAGATGCAACTCTCATGAATCTTTACAAGTTTTATATGAATTCTCCTAAACGTTTAAGAGAATTAAAGGTAGTTTCAGAAGCCCTAGAACTAAAATTTGTAAAGCTCATGTATGTCCACAAAATAAGATGGGTTGCCAGCAAAGTTGGCACAATCAAGGCCTTAATTAGAGATTGGAAGTCTCTAGTTTTGCATTTGGAAAGTACCACTCAAGCAAAGAATACAGATGGCAATGCAGCTAAAGGTCTGCTTAAAAAGCTTAAAGATTTTAGATTCTTAATAACCATGCACTTTTTGTGTGACTACTTAATGATTTTCAAACAACTCTCTCTGTTTTTCCAGAGATCAAACTGTTTGCTTAGTCAAACTAAAGTTCATCTTGAGCAAGCAGTTTACAGATTGGAAAATCTTAAAAGCACTCCTGCAGAACATGAAAAAAATTTTGTAAATAATGTATCATTAAGTGGAATGTTTCATGATGTCCAGTTATCAGATGTCACCAACAAGAAATTTTCCGTTGATAAGAATAATTTAATTGAAGCAGGTGTGAAGTATTTGAAAGAGAGATTCATCGAAAATGAAACAGAAATAATTGCAGCAACTGGTATCTTTGATACTTTAAGTTGGCCTGAAGGCAAAGAAATGCAAAATTTTGGAGAAGAAGAAATAAAGCTGCTTTCACAACATTTTGCCACTTGTCTTGCCATTAATGAAAAAGATGGTATCCTTAAAGTACTAGATGAGTGGTATGAATTTAAAGTTTTTGGGAAAGGTTTATCACTCCAATGTCTTTATGAAAGGTGCTTATCAATGAGGGAGAGATTCCCATACTTAACAAAACTTTTGTCTTTTGTGTTGACACTTCCTGTTTCAACATCTAGTTGTGAAAGAGGTTTTAGTACAATGAACACCATTAAAAACAAACTGCGTTCAAATTTAAGACAAGAGTCCCTAAACAATTTGATGTTTATTAATTTAAATGGACCTCCTTTAAAGGAATTCAACCCTGAAAAGGCCATTGATAAATGGTACTTCAAAGCAAAAACTCAGAGACATTGCTAGTGTATAGTTATTGTTTATTTTGCATAATAATGTATATAGTTTAAGAACATTTCTTTTGCCTTTAAACTGAGCTGCTTTAAAAAATTTCAAAATGGGCTGGAAGTTTTTTTTTCCCCTCCTTCCTTTTCGTGTGTGTGTGTGTGTGAGAGAGATTTAAGGAGATATGTCTTAAGGAGTATTTAAAGGTAAGAATATTATTTGATCCACTGCTATAGTTTTTAATTGCATAGCTCTATTTATGTATTATAATTGCAATTTAAAAGTGTATTTTCTTGAAAAGAGTAAACAATTCTTAGAACTAACATTTATTATTATTTTTTTTAATGTGTATCTGTGTTGTCGCAAATAAAGCCTGCTTGGCGAGATTTCCTCCGGCAAAATGGAAAAATACCAAACTTTCTTACTTAAAACATTTTTATCTTTAATTCCCTGCAAAATTATGAATAGTTAAAATCATTAATTAAAAAAAATAGCTTTGTAAGATTATGACTTGCCCATGTATAAAATGCATTCAAGTCAAGGAAATATTTTGACATGTGGCTCCTAAAAATATTTCCTGGCTCCTAAGATTTTACAACTTTTGTCAGTCCCTGCACATAAGTATATTTTTTCTGCAAGATCTTTTAGGGCATTGGCTGTTGCATAAATCTAGACTACATAATTTTAAGGTTTCAAGAGGTTTAAAAAATAATCATGAAAAGAGAATGATAACAACTATGTTTCTTTTTCACATTTGTTCATTATTCCCATACTTACTTTAGTCATCATTTATGGGCATCAAAGGATCTCATGCATTTAAATTTCCACGACATGTTCCCAGGTGGCGATACACCTGATCACTAGAAGGAAACACTTTTAGACAAAGCCAACACATGTGACATTTACACTTCCAACAAGTCATATGATTGCAACCTCCATTTTTCTCAATAGGTGACAAACATGATGTGCATAATTTATGGTTATGAGGATCTTCTTTCAACCAAGCCTGAAAAAGAAAATACAGGAAGTAAATTAACGTGGGGGGGGGGGGGGCTAATGTAAACTGCAATATATAATTATGTAAACATTAACAGTAAAAACTAGAAAGAAGCATCTATTTATTGATGTATCTCAGAGGCATGCATTTCACACACACACACACACACAAAAGGACAGGAACTGTGAGAGACAAATTATTTTAGTTAAAAGAAAACAGAAAGGGAATTCACCCTAAAACAAAGGGAATCCTCTAACAGGGTCTAAATAATTAATTTTATACTGAGACATGATCCTCTAAACCCAAATATATCTACTGCCAATACCTTCCCAAAAAATAGAATGTGCTTAAGGCATATCTTTACAGTTAGCAAAAATTGATACAAGTATGATAAAACTTGCATAGTGAAAACTACCTCAAACATCTGGCTAACCTGAGTCACAAAGCAGAGGAAATCTCTCGCTCCTAATGACGAAAGCTGATTGGGCAGACCTGACATCAGGACTGACATGAGAGTGAGTGTAGAACAGAGTAATTTTTATCTGTCGGCCACTCCCAACTGCAGTGCCGAAGTAGGCAAAACTTCATCAGTGGTGCTTGGTGAAAAAGAAATAAAGATTGGTGCAGTGGAAAAATAAAGAACTTTTGAAAAAATGGCACAAGCACCTTTAAGTGGACATTTTGAAAATATGAAAGTAATGTGATAAAGTAAAGTAAATTACCGAAAACAGCGTCCAAAAATGCAAAAGAAAAAAATAGAACTTAATACTTCCACACTATACATATTTAAATTTTCTTGATTAAAATACAATAATCCTGGGCCGATATTTCTGGCACAACATGTAAAATATTAGAATAACCCATTTGCAACAAGTCTTAAATCTTCTGTAGGAGGAGGAGAAATTGTCAAGTTTCACAATTTGTTTTACAAACCTTTAAGTAAATGTGAATACAAGTGCATTGAATACAAACGTGCAGGCTTAAAAAGGTCATGAATTTTAATTTTGGGCAATTAGTAGAAATAGTACATTTGCACTCACAGTTTACTAACATTCATGTTAAAAGAATTGAAAAGACACAGTTGCAACTGCATCATTTCTTACACTAATAAACACCAAACTTGTATATATTTTAAGTAATTCCATTCATTTTTACATTTGGGTACATTTTTTGCAGCAGCTGTAATATCTTTGCAAATATCTAATGCATAAGAAAGGAAAAAGTTATTAAAATTTTTAATAGTTGATGTATCAGAAAAGTTATCCTTTAAGATACCAAATTGTATTCAGTGTGTTACATACATTCTGAGTAAAAATAACTGGCACTATTTGCTTTATAAGAGTATTTTATCAGGACAGAATACATTTTGAACTAACTCCTGTATTTAAAAAAATCAATGAATTTTTAGGCTGGGTACATGTGAGTATTTATAGTGAAGAAATAATTAATGTGAGCACCAAAAATATACTGTATCAACACATATGCCTTTATATATACAGCTACAAACACTGGTCATGTCACCCAAAACACAATCTAAAAGCATTTTTCCTACTTATTTGTTATGTTTTAACTTTAATAATACGTGTAAAAATAAATATAATGATTAGGTAAATTAATTAATTTAATTGTAAGAGGATATGGGTGATTTTCAAAAAATTTGCCAAAGCAGTGTTTGAAATTTATTTAAATTAAAAATCATTAACTATTTAATTTATTTTTGGATACATACTTAGAAATGCCTAATATTTAAGGATACAATAATATTTGAGCTTAATTTTTTACAGCCACAGTTATTTAACTTTATATGTACATTTTTGAGTTTCAATGATGAGTGCTACTGGACACCCTGACTACATTTGTAAAAAGTATAAAGGTGTTTATTTTCTTTAAAATAATACATTTCATTTATGAATTTGTCCTTTGTTCATATCAAATTAAAGTACAAAGACTTTAATAAAATTTTAATAAAAATACACAATATTTAATCTCATGAGTGTTTACCAGATTCATTCATTTACTGTATATCACCATTGTAGATGAAATGAAAAACATGTAATGCTAAGGCAGGAAGGTGTACTCGGGCTGAAGCTGTAGGCATATGGAATGAACCACCCCAGGATTACGAAGACATATTTTTTTATTTAATTTACAGACAAATTTACGTGGTGACTGAATTCACAAAAAAGCCCTCTCCGATATTATATAAATACCGTATTTTTCTGTAAATAATCCGCAGCGGCATATTATCCACAAAGCTTGATTTTTGAGTAAAAAGAAAGAAGCACTGCATAATCCACGGCAATTTTCACAGTGAGTAATCTAAAATATATACTGCCAATAGTATCACATAAAAAAAAATAAAAAATATGATAAAAAATATAATAAATTGTACTGTAAAAACAGAACAAAACAAAAAATATGAAAATATCTATTCAAACATGCAATTCAAAACATTCAAAATGAATGCATGGATACATTCAAAATGAAAAAGAAAACTCTACTACCTTGAATAATCCTAAATTGATTAATAATAATCAAAAACCTTCAAACTCGGAGTCATCAGACTCGTAAATGAATAAATTAATGATATCTTCACTTAACATAGTATTGTCAGAGTCACTAAATGAGACTTCATTGTTAGAGTGATTTTCATCAACAATATTGCATTTTCTAAATGCATTTTTTATTGTAGTTTCCGAGACATCATTCCATGCTTTCAAAACCCAGTTGGAGACATTTTCATACAATGCACGCTTCAATTTTCCTGTTTGCATAAAATTCCTTTCTCATCGGACATCCAATGTTCCCATAATTTACTAACTTTCGATTTAAAAGATCTGTTAACTCCAACATCTAAAGATTGTAACTTTTAGAAACAGTCCAACAGGTATTATTGTGATTTTTTGCAGATGCAGACTTCAGGGCATTTTTAACATTCTCGCTGAGATGTGCTTTCATAGAGTCCATATTAGAAAAGCTTTAGGATGAAAAAATGAATTGTTTCGTTTTTGCCAGATTCTCTGTAGCCATGACATCATGATTTCTTCATTCATGCAGCCTTTTCACTTACATGAATTTCAACATCTTTAGGAAATTTTTCTTCTTTTGAATTCAGGGGCATTTTCCTTTTGAATATTAGCATCGGCGACAATTTCAAACCATTTGCAGCACAGCATAAAACTACCATAAAAGAAGTTCTTTCATTTCCTGTAGCATTTATAGGAATACTGCTTGTTCCCTGAACATCAACAGTTCTGTTATGTGGTATATCAAATGACAATGGAACTTCGTCCATGTTAAAAATCAAATCCACAGTAAAATTATTTTCAAGAATAATTTTTTTTACAAAATGTCGCAAAGTCATCAGATTTTTTTTTCCCTCCCAGTCATCTGGTAATTTCTGGCCGACTGTTGAATGACTTTGAACAGCCAAATTGTTCCTTATCATAAACCTCTAGCAGGATGCAGGCCCACCAGAGAAGTTTCCAATATTCATTTCCCGTGCAATAATTTGAGCTTTCATCCTTATATTTATTATATTTATTACATTATATTTTCTCTCTCTTTCAAAAGCCATTTATTTAAATCTTCCTCTAATTCTGTCCAGTGAGGTTTTCCACAGCAATTAGCTCTTCTACGTCGGGCGCATTTTTCAAAATCAGTCTTATTTTTTTTTCCACAATCGAATATCTGATTCGTCAATGTTAAACAATCTGGCAGCTTCCCGATTTCCTACTTCGGTAGACTTTGTTATAACTTTTAGTTCAAAATCTGCCATTAACTTACATGCTTTCACTTCAACATGACGATAAATGAACCTGAATGTTTTCAGGACGAAACAGCTCAGGTCAAAATAGATTTCAAAATCTAGCGAAAGCGACTAGCAGGGACAATCATATAGGATGATCATCGATGCATTGTACAAGAGCTAAATGAAATTTACCTGTAAGATAGCACTGTGAGTCGTAATCATTAATTTTTGTTTTGCGCTGCTCATACTCGCAGTAGATTGAGGCAGAGAAGCTGCTTAGGCTTTGCATTGTCAGAGAGCACCAGAGTGCTAATTATTAAAACGGGGAGGAGTATTTTCTTTGAGAGGCTGATGCAATTTTGCCAGTCTGCCAAGTCGTGAAAGCTTTCTGTGCCATCTGTAGTTTATTTTTTAATACATAAACGGCATTCTTTCAAAACTTTAATTTGTAAGCTTGGAATTAATTTTGTTTCTTTGATTTTATTTTGGAGCTCATTTACTAAGTAACACTCATGACACAAATGGTAGGAGCTTTGATAAGAAAGAGAAAAAAGCATGTTATGCTTTTTCAAATACGTCAGTTTGGTATTAATAATAAGCTCTGGTTTGGTATTAATAAGATGTGGGTATTAATAGTAAGCTCTGCTCCCTTTCAATACAAGACCAGGGTAAGACAAAGTACTTTATAACCTGATCAGATTCTGCACATAAGATGTCTCCTACTAATAAAAGCAATTGTCCATTTTTCTCAGATACTCTAAAAAATTCAATCTTAAGCTCCTTATCCACAGCATAGTATGTATGGCAAATTCCAACATATCAGTGCATTATTTGAATTATCCCCCAAAACTTTAATCAGTCTATAAAAACTAAGTTGAAGCTTAGATTTACAGCTGCTAATTCTTGGCCTGTCGAGATCAGTTGGTAACAAAGAAACGCCACTATCATTGGTGCTGTAAATTGGTTGTCTTTTTTGATTGACTTCTTTTTTAAATGGAATCTTTCTAAATATTGGAAGTACTTGCAAAACACAGAGTCTGATTATGACCAACGGGGGACCCGGGCATTGATGAATTTGGGGGCCCCCATCTATGAAATTTGTTTTATTTTTTCATAAAATTTTGATATAAAAAATATATTTCAAAACAATATTTGAAATTGGGGACCTTTTCGAGGTGGGGGTTCATATTTTTTATTTAGTTTTCACACAAATTTACATGGCGACTGAAGTCACAAAAAAGGCCCTCTGCAAGCTGTGTTTCAAAATATATAAACTCGGATCACGTGTTCTATAAAGTATCACATGTTCTAAAAGAGGTGCATTTATTGGTCATTAAAATGTCCAGGTCTCCTAGCCTTAGGAAATTCTTGTGAGGTGTAGTGCCAGAAGACCGTAAGAAAGAGGGGAGATATATTACTTGCGTTTTAATTAAATTTAGATCCTGATACAAATCCTTTGTTTAAAATGAAAGTTACTGTGCCATAAAGAATTTTGAAGCAAGCTAATAGAAATTTTGAATTTTGAGAGGATGTGTAATTTTCTATGTTATATATATAAATATATATATATATACATTTTTTTTCTTTCTATCTTTTAGTGTTAGATGAAAAGCTGAATTCCAAAAAAATTGATTTTACATAATTTCATCATGAGTGTTACTTATTCGTCATGAGTGTTACCAATAGAAAGGTAACACTCATGACAAAATTATCTATATTAACTTTGTTCTATATTAAAAGTTAAAACAGAAGTAACTTGTTAGGTTTAATAACAAATTTCATGTTCTCATTACATACTAAAAGTAAACTCATACCATCTTTATAAAAAGCAAGGTAACACTCATGATATTTGATAAAAACACTCATCTTCTCTTGCACTGTTTTTGCTTATATTTCTGAAATTAATCAAGAACATCTAACAAAAGCACATGTGCTGTGTTACATTACTTCAGGGAAAGAATAATAAACAACAAAAGCCTGTAGATGGTATTGCTATCTATATACATAAAATTAAAACTAAATATAGTAACACTCATGGCGCAGCTTATGTACAAGCCTTTACAACTCAGTATTGACACTTGAATTTTTTACATTTTAAATACTACGGGCAAAGTCCCCTAGACTCACTATGCTTGCTTTTCGTATGAGGCATTCGGCCCCTAATAAGGTTTATTCGTAAACAGGCAAAATTTCAACAAACAAAACCTAAAGGTTGGATCAGATAGAATGTGACCGAGCTACACATTGCTTGGTTCTTGCATGTTCCTTGGAACATAAAAATTTTAACTTTGCATTATTTTTAACTATGTAAAACCCATGGAGCACCTTGCGTATTAAGCCAATTATGGCAATTTTCCATAATTTGGTGACTTGCATTTATGTATAGTTAATAATTAGCTCTATTGAAACAGTACTTCATAAGTTTTCTTAGATAAAAACTACGGAATAGCTAGGATAGCTTGCAACCAATGGTGACTTTTCATTATTTGGCGATTTACACATGCTCACAACCTGTAATTACTGCTCATGTAAGGTTCCCAGAAAACTGTTATCCATATTTTCATATACATAATCCTTTGCAGATTGGTGTATTTAGCACCACAAGTTGTATCATCTCGCCGAGCTAGCAAATATCGAAAGTGTAGTATAACTTCTATAATGGCATATAGTTAACGCCACCAAATATGTCTACTGGTGGCAAATACTCCAGCTGGACCGAACCGGCTTTAAAATAATCTGCATTTTAATTATTTTTCATTTTCAAGATACTGGGTTCTAACATTTTAGAACTTCCGGTTTAGATTCACCCTGCTTGGAAAGATACCATTTTGCCAGATCACACCTAATGCCCTTATGTGTAACATGAAAATGTAAATGAAATACTTCTTTCTAATTATGTGTTTCTATTTCATCATAATTGTATTATGCTTTCTTTTAATCAAAAATGAAATTATTTATCTTTTATAGCCTGAAATCTGCAAAATCTGCACAAGCCATGTTCCAAAGCTGGGTAGATTTCTGGCCCTCTACTGTACCTCTTCCTACATAGATCTTTGCATATACCACATTCAAAAAAGAAAATGTATGTGCTAGGGAAAAAGGGAGGCACATTAAGAAAAGGTAAATCAATATACCCTTGACTGCATTTAAATTAAGCTTTAGATAAGAATTTTGTTTTTGATTCTTTCAGCTAAGTACACAATTACATTTATGCGTGGGAAAAATATATATATATTTTTTTTTTCGGATTTAAAGGCTGTTCCTCGTGCGCCTGTGTGTCATGAACACCAATGTAAATTAATGTGTTCTCACGTCCCGTCTGTCCATTGAGTGGGAGGGGGCGTGATTTTGTGGTTTCATGGGTTAGCTTTTGTCGGTGGATCCCAACTGATCATTAAAAGCTTATAAATTTTTTGATTGCAATGCCATGCAAGTGAAAATTGACCAATAAAAAACTTTTCTTACCCCCTGGAATTATGATAGTTGCCCGTACCATCAGAACAGACCTTAAGTCAATGAATATTTTTACATGATGCAATTTATATTGACAAGTCCAGGATGAGTGAGAAAATCCTTCATGATGCAAAATATAGTATAATTCATTTCTAAAAAGTAAGTATTCATTAAAAGTAGCTTTAAAAATAAATTAACCATTTACTCACCTGAATATTTTTATCAAGGCCATACTCTAGACATTTATTAAAACCACATGTAGATCCAAAATGATATAAATCTCCACATCTGAAAGAAATAATGCATTTTGAATTAAACATGGTGCCTAAGAATCCTTGAACATTTTACAAAATTAAATTTAAAAATTCTAAAAAACAATAGCATTAAAACGTAATTAATAACTAGTTGCATACATAACAAATAGCTTTTAATGAGATACTGGTGGCTCGTACAACAACTAAAGAATATTTGATTTCCTTCCAAGTATTTGAAAGCATCTGAGGAGTTATGAAATGAACAGCAGCTGTGATTCACTGATTGAGTTCCTGTGCATTAGGACATTTAGTCTTGTAAACAATATCTTTGGCATAACCTTACATGAAAAAAGCTCATGGGGTTAAATCTATCAATCGAAGAGGCCACTGAATTGGACCACTGCAACCTATCCATTTGTTTGTAAAATGCTGATTGAAGTAATAACAAACAGATGTTGACCAATGTAGAGGTTTAGATATCCTGTTGAAACATCACATTGTTAAATCTTTGCTACAGTCACCATCAGTGGCATCGCCTGACTTTAAATTTAGAATGTTGGAAAATGTGTTCACCCTGACATTTTCAAAAAGCACAAAAATGCTAAAACAGCTGCACATATAAAACAGGGGAGGGGAGTTGGCTCAGTGTTAAACAGTTCACTCTCATTTTTAGGGGTGATCTGAAAATTTCAAATAAAATAATAAAAATTATGTATACTTATTGATAACAGGCAACTAATGATAGTTAAATTAACAGTACATAGTCATAAATGTGCAGATTAGTTATACATAGCTTGTAAGAATATTAAATAAGATGTGTATCTATAAGAATAATTTGCGATATATTTGTGAAATCTATAAAAATGGGATGAAAGTGCTTGCCCGTCAAAGCATTAAACTTTAAGCCTAACTTATTTTCATTTTAAACTGTAAACTTCAGATGTGTTAAAGATAAACTACTGCAATATCATTGAAATGAAAAGAAATCAATGAAGCAGATTCTTTATGAATACAGATGTTCCTCACGAAGCATATTCTTTAAATATGCTCAACATCAAATGCATTTATTTGTCATGTAATTTTTAAAAGAATTTTTTTAAAAGAATTTCTATTATTTTTATTTAGTCATTAATAAAGCCTATGTGGAGGTCGGAAGTATGTGGCATTACCAAAGGAAAGAATCAACTCCTACTGAGTATGACATCATTGCATGTCTTTCAAAATACAGGCGGCGGATGAGGAGATCTGAAGGTGAAGGCATAGAAGGTGCATTGATGAAGACACAAAATGATCTAGAGGCAATGGCAGACAGGGTAAACCCAAACGATGAATGCTGACTGTGAAAATGCTTTAGCTGAGGCATGCTGCTGTTATGCCGTCTTGTTCCATGTTAATTTACCATTCTATGTTCTTCCGTAATTAAATTTGTGTTTTTACATTTGTTTTAAAGAATATATTATTTTCATCTGTTATTAAAAGCTTCATGCTGTAAAAGTGTTTTCAAGTGTATTTAGTAAGCCTAATCTGATCTAACCCACACATATTAAAATTTACTTAGTAAACAAATTAAATATGAATTCTATATATTTTTCTTGTCAAACCTGACCAGATTTTAACTCCTTCTCTCTCAGTGAATGTTAAATTAATGCAATATAGAATGTTTTCAATGAAATAATGGATGTGCTTCATAGAGAATGATTTTTTTTAATTACGCTTGCTAACGTCTTCTCACACATAAGGTGCCCAGCAGTCTAGTACAACAGGGAGACAGCACCAGAACAGGAATGAACTCCAAATTTTTACAACAACGAACATCAAAAAAGGGAGGGCCAACTAAAAAGATGTTCCCCAGTAATAAGCTCAAAATTGCATAGAAGACAGAGTGGAGAATCGGCAAGTCCAATCCTAAACAGATGGGCCTGTAGAAAATCCTGTCCAGTGATGACTCTGAAAGATGTCACCCCTTCAACTCTAGGAAGGAGGGAAAGCTGCAGTCTAATCTCGTCATCAAGAAGACAAATCCATGTTTTTCTATTGGCCATATCTTTGAGAGGAAATTCTTTTGCCAGATATTGTTCCTGAGAAGTCGCTTAGCATTTTGCAGAGGAATAGGAAGGCAAGGAGGAAGCAGAGTCGAGGCCTCTTTGGCCAAGTCTGATCATTCATTGCCACAAATGCTGCAGTGGCTGGGAATCCATTACAGTACAAATTCTCTACCAGTACTAAGAAATAAGTCTATAACCTGTTAATTTCAAACTCCGTCTCAGATGGGAATACATGGTACCTTTACGTCAGTAATTATCCTACTCAGTAATTAGGCACCTGAATATTGCAACCTGACAGTCAAAAAGAAGGACAATGTTTTCGAGAAGAATCTCGGTAACAGCATTAAGGGCCATAAAAATTGGAAAAATTTCACCATAAAAATTATCTGACCAGGTACTTAGAAACTCTATAAGACTGAAAAATTTTGAAAAACATCAGTCCCAGCCCTGTCAGAGGAAGATGGGAGGCAGACCCATCGGTATAAACATGAAGCCAGTCCTGAACTGGGTACCTCTCATGAATGGTAGCCAGCACAGAAGCCTTTATCTGAGCCTGTAGAGAAATATGCTTACGGACAGGCTGCACCAAGTTCTATTTAGCAGTAGCAAATTTTAAAGTACCTGGGAAAATAGGCAGTCTAGAGGTAGGCCGTCCGAGATTCAAAACATCAAACTCTGTATCAAGTCGATGGAACTCAAATAAGAAAGGATGCTGTGTTTTGAGTCTAATCTAAGAAGGGACATAATTGGGCCAGAAAAACTCCTTTCTAAGTAGTCTCTCCCCCAAGTGATAAGGAAATATAGATTCATTTATCATATAAACTATAAATATCTTTTGTAATTGCATAGGAGCAATAGGAGTTGAGTTAGCAGCACTAGTTATGAGTCGCAATGCCTTGTTTTGTGCTATGTCAAGTTTTAACAGAGCACTGTCAGAGGCAGTGATAAGAAGCCCAGCACCATAGTCAAAAGCTGGTCTTATATATGAATTAAAGATGGAAACAAGAACACCTTCAGAAGCTCCCAATTTTACACCAGCTATTCTTTTCAACAAGCTAAAACGACTTATTGCCTAATTAACCACTTTATTTATACTAGATGGAACCCGTCGAATTCGACGGTCACTTTATTGACTGTAATATTCAAAAATAAATGGGAATGATCAAGAATGTTACCATGGTCTTGAACAAAACTAAAAGAAAAAATCAAAGAGCGACGTGGACGGAACATGACTTGTGACAGAAAGTAAACAAAAGGTTTCACGCCAGTTCTTAGCAACTGTACAATGAACGATGAAATGATTGAAATCTTTAAAATTTGTTTTTAACTATCTTTATTAAGTTAAAAAAAAGAAGAGTAGATATTAAGTGACGAATGAGCAAATACAGTTACAAATTCTAATTGAGCATTTCGTTGAAGACGATATTTTGGGTAAAGTCATCGACCACGAAACGTCCAGATGAGTTCTCTTAAACGATCTTGACTGCCACAGCATTCTTTGATCTAACCATTGAAAGAGTGACATACAACATTCCATGAGAAAATACGGGCGCAGAAAGGTAAACGCCAAAAGTATAAAGCGAAAATAGTGAAAATTTTCGGAATTCTGCAAGAGACAAAAAAAAATGTAATCCGCCAAATGGCGATCGGGCGCTCCCTGCTTTATTTGTCTTTTCTCAAGCTACCCTCGATGGTAAAGATCCAGTATCAGACAGAAAACTGAAAAATTAAAGAAATAAAAGATAAATCGCTTACTAAAGAGGGCGTTTATAACTGCCGTCAATGTCGTTAACAAACCACAATGTATTTGCATGGAGAAAAGTTTGAAAAAAATCTGAAACACTTTCATATTTTAAATACTCACTAAAATGCTGTATATTAAAAGCGTATCATAATCCATGCGCTGTCCCTGTTTTTCTTCCTTGTTTCATTAAATTGAAAAGCGTATCATTATTCATAGCCGTGCCGTATTTTGTTTCATTGTTGCACAAAACATTTCTTTGGAATCGAAATCTATAGCTGCTAAAACTGTTTTACAATCTTCGCCAAACATATTCCAACTATACTTCACCATTTCAAATACTGTTCGGAATGAGCATCATAATCCATGAGTGTGCTATATTTGTCTTTCTCGTTGCATAAAACAGATCTTTGGAATTAACATCTATATTAAATTTGCCTACTAAAGCTATTTTACAACCATCGCCAGACATGGTTCGGGTTTTAAGTTTTTTTGCCGCAAACGTGGCGATCAATTATCAAAAATCGCAAACCTTGTCAGACTTATTCTCCCCCCCCCCTTTCCGCGTTATGTGACAAACACATTTCAAAAGATTTCCACCGTGACAGTTCATCTCTACAAAACCTGTCTACAAATCCTATCGACAGAATCGAGTAGACAAAGTCTGGGCGTGAACGAAATAGCACCCTAGTGCTAAAATCGATAAAGCGCTAAAATAAAGAAGGCTTTTTATGACAGCAAAATCTATTTAATAAACCACAATGTTATTTCTATGGCAAAAAATTGTATATTTGAAGTTCCGCTACGGACATTACGCATATCAATCGTTTACGTAAGATCGTTTTTTAGAACAACACATTTATTATCACTACACACTGTTGCCACACAACATTTACAAACGGATGCAATTTTTAACAAATATTTTTTTCAAATAAATCAAACCTTGCGGAGCTTACTCATAAAAATATCGTCTGCCAACAAATGGGTTAATAAACCACAATGTTATTTCTATGGCGAAAATAAAAATATCGTCTGCATTAGTAAACCACAATGTTATTTCTATGGCGAAAATTTGTACCTTTGTCGTTCCACCACGCCTAAACCGTTCGACTTTTTCTGATTTTCTCTTTTAATGGCACATCTAGGGGCCGAGACCTTTCTTCAGACACCTCAACCGAGTTTTTACACCCAGCCGTTCTCTCGATTCGGTTGTCGAAAGAAAAACATGTTTCAAAATAATATATAGATGCTTAGTCCAGTTTAATTTTGTATCAAGGGTTATACCAAGTTAAGTAGCACAGTCAGTCCTTTTCAGAATTTTATATTTTTAAATTAAATTGATGCTGTGCTTCTTTGTGCTTAGAGCAAAAAGTTCAAAGGCTGTCTTTTCAGAATTTACTTTGAATTCATTTTCAAAGGTCCATTTTTCAAGGGTCTGAAGGGCTTTATTAATAGTGATCTCCAAAATAGAGATATCAGAATTAGTTGACCATAAGAAAGGGTGATCACCGTATAACAAAAATGTTATTTCTGGAACAGCATTTTCAGTGAAAGCCAATAGACCATTTATCCAGGGACGTACCCAGGAAAACATTTCGGGGAGGGTCCAAAAATTTCGGAGGGGGTCCAAACGGTGAAAAGGGCAGATTTTTTCACAAAAAGACTTCATCATTATTATTTTGTTAACAAAAACTCAAATTTCGGAGGGGGTCCGGACCCCTTGAACCACCCCCCTGGGTACATCCTTGCATTTATCGTGATATTAAATAGAACAGGACTTAAATCTTAGCCCTGTGGGAGGGTCTGCTGTTCTGTCCATTGCCAGAATGAGTTTTTCCAAATTTGATGTTAATGAATCTCTGTGATAAGAAGTCACTAATCCATCTAAAGAGATGACCAGAAATTTTCATGAACAAAAGTTTTTTATGGAGCATCTTTCTCCACACCCTGTCAAAAGCTAATTTAAAATAAAAAAGACAGCAATAGTGCTCTGTTTCTCCTAAAAACCCTGTCGGAAGCCAGCCTGTTTCTCAGAGATAAGACTGCAATTGTCTAGGAAAAACTGTATACGATCAACCACCATATGTTCTATTAACTCACTTAAAATACATGTCAAAGAAATACGTCTAAAATTATGGATATGAGCAGGATCCCTCTTAGGCTTTAAAATATGAATAACATCAGCTTTTCTCCAGCAACTTGGTCTGCTGCAATAGGGGAAATGATTTCCCTTTTCTTAATATGTACCCTAGGGTTAAAATTACTAACACTTCGATAATACTTTTAAAAAGCCATGGCAATATCTTTATCAGATGTTAAAACCACAAACCTTCGTGGGCTGCCTGCAAGGTTGCAAACATTTACCGTTTAAAGCAGCAAAAAATTTAAAAGTCTTAGGACCATCTTTACAATAGTCCATGTTCTCCAAGAACTTGGAGAACATGGACTTGACATAACTTGAATTGTAAAGGAAGAGTGCCTTGCCAGTAAGATTTCTCTTTTTAGAGTAACTTGTTTTTTTTCTCTAAATTATGCAATCCTCAAGAAGGTCTATAGAGGCAGTTCTACCTCTAGCAAGGTCTTCTTCATCTTTAAGAGTCTGCAGCTTATTCTTCCAGAAAGGTTTTGCATTCTTAATATAACCTCTAGGAACACAAACACTAGTGCATTGCATTATACTGATCACAATTCTATCAAGGGTTTTATCATTATTTTCATCCAGAGTACAGTAAACCAAAAGTGAATCAGTAAGTTCTGGATATCTTCTCCAATTAGCTTTTTTCAAAGTCCAGTGAGTAACTCTAGGGTCGTGTGTCAGCTTTGGATTTGAAATAATCACAGAAAGAATCTTATGGACAGCACCTCCAGGAGCTGAGAGTACATCATGTTTTATATAGGGAGATAAATTAGGATGGGCTAATAATAAGTCTGGATGAAAGGAACAGCCCCTGTATGAAAGAAAGGTAGGTAAAGTCCCAGAGTTCTCAATAAATTCAATTTAGTTCATATCAATAAAATCCTCCACCAAGTTGCCAACAGGACAGGTTTGTTCGTATCCCCATCCAATTGAGTGGGCATTAAAATCCCCTAAGATGATGAAGTGTCTATTCCAGTCTTGAATGAAAGATATTAGATCTGGTTAATTTCTCGGTGGATTGTAAACAAGTGTGTGATATGGCATCTAATTTCTTTCTTCCATACTCATAACTTGTGTGATTTCATAGAGTCAATAGCAGCAATGGTATTGTTACACTGTGTAACAACCTGATTCTCTTTTTTTTTTTCCCTTTTAACTCTCACCAGGGATGTTAACTCCAACACTCAATTTGGGAGCACCCCGGGAGCAGAAAAAATATCATTTGGGAGCACCTCAGGAGCAGAAAAATTCCATTTGGGAGCAGAAAAATTCTGTTTGGGAGCAGAAAAATTCCATTTGGGAGCAGAAAAATTCTATTTGGGAGCAGAAAAATTCCATTTGGGAGCACAAAAAAATAGTTTCCGAGAGGAAAACTAAGATTTGAGATCAGAATTAACATGATTTTGGAGCATAAAATTGAAGATTTAGGAACACAATAAATGCATACAAGAAAAGCAAAGTTTGCAAGCAAACACCATTTGCTAAAAGCAAAACACTATTTGAAAGCACTTTAGGAAAGCTCTGGGAAAAAAAAAGGGTGTATACAGGCTATGCTATCAGCAACTTGGTAAAAACAATACATGGATTTACATGGACGGTAGGAATTTTTTTTTTGTGTGTGTGTGTGTGTGAAACTGCTCTTTTTAATGGTTTTCATATAAATGCTAAATGGAAAGAGAGTGGGAGGGAAGTCTTTCTTATATGCAATGGTACTTTTAATGCATGTTCGAAGGTTGTAAAAATACTAATATTTAAATGGTAGAATTAACATTTCTGCCGTTTATATCATTCTAGAATTATGTATTCAAAATTTAGTCTATTTTAAAATACTTTAATTACGGATCTATAAATGAAATTCGTAACACATTCTGAAAAATTTGCGGACGCACTTTGGCTGAACACCGGCCCAGAGGCGTCGCCCCGTCTGCCCGCCCACCCCCTCTCGTAGAGCCTGCACACACACAAAAAGAAAAACAGTGGTGTGGTTTTAAGAAAAAACGTTTAGGAACACTGGCAACTGAAGACTCAAAAATCATGCGTCCATGATGAAAAGTGAAGAACGCTTACTTTTGCTGACATAAGCTCGAATGAAGAAGTAGTGAGACGGCATCTCCCCGCTCATGATCTTCACGGGCCGAAAATGTCTAGCCCGGCCCGGCATTTAATCAAAATAAAAAATTCAGACCCGGTCCAGCTCGTATATCAATCATGATTTAAGGAAGGGGGGGGGGGGTATCACAAGCCAATCGTTTGGTCTTGTCCAAATTTTAGGAGAGCAAAAATTTCCGGAAAGGCTCGATTTTGCAAGCGCAGAGGACCGTCTTTAAGAGTATACGCTTGTTCCGGTCCATTCTAGAAAATGCTGAGGTCAGCCCGTGCCTTGAATGAATCGTGCTGCAAAAGCCTGGGCCCGCACAGATCTCTACCCCCCGCGACTACACCACTGGCAGCGGATTTCCGGATTATTTTGAAATGAAATATTCTATTAATTCAGACAGCCTAGATTCTGATTTCTAAACCGGTCATGCTTCCAATTTTCATTCTTGCTACGGGCCGAGTCATAAACCGTGATTTTTTAGGGGCTGGGACGTCACCGTAATATACTGTTTTCTTTACGGACCGGTCTGGTTTAGATCAGGGGCGGCCCTGCGGTACATGACACCCACTCCACCCTGCAAACGTAGAAAAAGACGTCCCTTTTACTTTTTTCAAAATTGCTTTTATGATTTTAAGTTGGAAATCGTGCCCCTTCATAAACAAAAAACGGTGCCCGTTGCGATAATTACTTGTTTGCTTATCTGGCCGGCCCTGATTGAGGTGACTAACAAAGCGCGACTGGTCCGATCCGGGGCGGGTAGAATGGCTTCGGAATGCAGCTTTCGTACGCAGTTTGAATCTTGCTTTACTGCTAACTAGCTTTCCATACACGATTTAAAAGATAAATGAGCGTGGCAAAAATTTAACAAAGAGTCAAAATGACGTATTCGGCGCAGACCGGCGCAAAAATCGGCTAAAAGCGCAGTTCGGCGCAATATTTGTGTTTCGGCGCACCCTGAAAGAGTCAAAATGACGTATTCGGCGCAGACCGGCGCAAAAATTGGCTAAAAGCGCAGTTCGGCACAAGAATTTGTGTTTCGGTGCAGAATTAACATCCCTGCTCTCACACTGCATATGGCCAGATAGAAGCAGTATGGAAAGAAATAAACAACAAACAAATATTGCCAATCAGGTTGAGAGAAACTTCAAATGCTTCAAGCTACTTCAAACTCCGGAGAAACAACCTATGCTGCAAACCGGTTCAGCGAAGGGTGATCGCTGTTAATCCCATTCCTCGTCGCAGATCGCTCCTCGGGCAGAGGAGAGAGGGATTTTCACTTCGCCAAAAGTGGCAACACTTTTTAAACTCTGGAAGAATCCGTTGAGGGAAGCATCCCTTGACTTTTGGACGGCACTGTTGTTGGCTGGCTGGGCAGGAGAAGAGGATTTTTTTTTTCTTTTGGCAGTAAGCTGTCAGGCCACCTCGTTCTCCAGTCTGCACCTAGGCAAGCTGAACAATTTTTTCTTTCATCGACGAATTGATGGAGCATGATATTTAATTAATTAACTCTGTTTATGCTGTTCAATTACATCCTTCATTTGTTTGATCTCCTGTTCTTTTCTCCATACCGGACGCAAGAAACTTTGTTTTTTTAATTTGAACTTTACAGTTTAAAGAAATGTTTATTTTTCTCCATGCTTGTGAATGAAGACTCGAAGCATTATTGATGGTGTTTGCTTCTGTGCTGCATTTTTGATGATGTTTGCTTTTATGCCCACTTTGAAGACATAACGTATTATGGACAATCTGAGAGCATGCCAGTGAATTAACGACACCATCTACTTTCATCCAAGTTTCCTTTACAGTGAAGTAAACTGGAATGATGATGACGGACAATAGAAGATTGTGGCATGACTCGAGAGTCACATTTGACACATCTGTGTTGCATCTGAAATCTTGAAGACTGTATTGCCATTAGCTTCAGCGTGTTATCTGTACATGTCATTTCTGCCATCTTGGGGCAGCGTGATTTGTGAGCGTCGTCCTCTGCCATCTTGGAAGCAGTGTGAACTTTTCTGATTGCGGAACCTAAAAGTGACTTTCATAAACAATTAGAGATCATCATCTTTTCGAACATTTTCTAACCACAGTTATTCACAGTGTGAACTTTTTGTGTGAATAAACTTTTTTCTAGAGATCAACCAAAGTTTAGTAAGTCAACTGTGCCTTGCAAGTAATAACCAGAGATCCATAACTTAACATAATGCGCATTATAACCAATTCATTATTCGTTATGAATCATAACGTTATTCTCAAGCCGAATAACGTTATTCATACTGTAACTTTCAAATCGTTCTTCACGAAATAAAGTTATAATGAATAGCGTTGATGTTTTGAAGTTCCTTGACCCAAAGCTGCTCGGGGAATAATGCTATATTTAATAATGATATTCAATGTACACTTATTATAACGTTATTCTTTTCTGTGCTATACTTAATAACTGCAAGAACAGTAACAGAATGCATTCGGTTAATTAACCCTTCAATTTATAATGTTTAACTCACATAACTATTTGGTAACGATACAGTATCAGTTAGTTACTGTTATAACCATTCGTTGAATAACAATTTAAATATGGTATGAGACCATTACGTTAAAGGAATAGAACGATATTTTCATACCGTTACAACTCAATAATGAAATGCCATTGATATTGAAACAATCCATTACAAAATATAACAAATTGTTCCAATATATTTAAATATGGTATAAGATTTAACCGTTCGAGTAACCTAAAAATTTTTTATCCAAATCAGCGGCTTTTCGGACTGAGAGGAGGGCGAATGAAAAGTAAAAGTATTGGTTGGGTTCACCACACGGACTTGTGTTCCGTATGTAAAACACAGAACACATGCAGGGACTGATTTCAAGCATGACATTCGGGGCAATCGCCCGGGCCCCCAACTATAAGGGATATCCCAATAACCCTTTAAATTTAAAAATTTGCACATTTTGAATCAAATTTATAATGAAGAGGGTAGATACTGACAGTGGCGGATCCAGTAAAAATTCTGGAGGTGGCACATAACATTCGGCTCATATTTCTGGTAAATTCACTTGGACTTACAAACCAAGTCAATATTCTATACTGTAGTTTTGAGGTGGTACGTATTCCTGTGTCCCCCCCCCCCTCTCTGGATTTCTAACAATGTATATTGAAGAGGAATTTTTTTTTTAAAATTTTAAAGCTCATACATCAGCTAGATTATTTTATTGAAGTATTGGGGGGGGGGGGGTCAAAGATAAATTTTTGTATTCTGATGGTTTTTCTTTTTATTTTCCTTTATTTTTTAATAAAAAGTTAACCTTTTGTGGGCAAAGTCAGCATCAGCATGTCACTTTTATACAATATTAAAAAAATCTTTTGTTTAAAGTGTGAATGTCCAACGTTTTGCCCTATTATGCGACTGTCAATCTAACAGGGTTGAGTTTTGGTTGCTTTTCTCCAGATGCAGCTTGAATATGTGTTAGAACCCTTTAAAATGCCCTTTGACCAAGGCACCCCCTATCTTTGGTAGATAGCCATTGCGTAGCTTTGAGACAATACAATACAATGCAAAAAGAATCGTTTTAAGACAGAACACTTTTAAATTCTAATCCTGTCAACTGTTGGCAATAGAAGGTGTGTTAAACAGTAACACTTTTAATTAGTATTAGGTTGGTGCATATATATAATTATCAAGTGCTTCCCCCTTTCCCCATTTGGCAAAACAATCCCAGCTTTTGATGCAGGGTGGCTAGCCCGTTTCAAATCTGGTGACATTAGCATGGAAGATCAGCCAGGAAGAGGTTGTAGTGATGCATCCATCCTCCCTGGTGCAGTTCCATAAACAGTGCCAGCATCGCCACTTTCAGAGCACTTCAACTCTCACTCTACGAATGCAGAGAAGTTTTAGTTTCGGTTCGTATTACGACCACTTGAGAAGTTTAGTTTCGGTTCATATTACGGCTGCTTGCTTGCTCGCCGATCTCAGTACGAGGACGTGTTATGATGTTATTGTAATAAAGTTTATATTTTTCTAACAACAGAGTCATTATACGATATTATACGATATATAATTGTTCACGCAATATCACATCCGTGTCACCACTGAAGTGACTGCAGTGATATTGCATTAACAATGTGGGGGGGGGGGGAGAATTTCAAAAAGGGCACTTTGGGGTTCCACAAGAATGTACAGGTAGATAACATATATAGAAACTGGTTTGAAACTATCTGATCCCCGAAAATTTAACTTATAGCGTTGTAATGTGTGTTTTGACTTACAATGCATAGTTAGATTTTTTCCAATTTGTCTTAGTTTCCCTCCCCCCCCCTCCCTCCTTCTTTTGGAGAAAATATCCTGTAAAAGTAAGTGTAAGTGAAATAGGAAAAATGATTTGTCGATAATATTTTTGCTCTAAACATGACATAAATATGTGAATTAAATCTGTACATAACTAGAAGGTTTTAATTTAAAAAAAGTTTTAATATAAGTAATTTTGAATTTTCTGCTTAAATTTTTTCCTCAAGATTATGTGATGTAGATGTTTATGATGTATAAGAATAGTACATTTATTGAAGAAGGTTTCAGAAATTTTTAGCCAGACATGATTTGTTAGGCAGTAGGAGAAGGTAAAAAGACTGTTAATTTTTGTTCTTCAATTTTATCACACTATCACTACTAGACCACAATTACTGGATCACATTCATATACGATATTTCACCTATATCGGTACAAACTTTTAAATAGAAAAGGACTGTCAGTGTAAGTGGATTAGGATAGATGTGTTTAGCATGTAATAAAAATAATAAAATTGCTGCAGTGCAGGATGTATAAAATTTAATAATATAAATCAGAATTTTGTTTAAATTCTTTTGTTTGCAATAATTATTGAATGATTACCAAGTAAAGATTTTTAAAGTTACTGAATATATATCTTTATTAATATTAGACATTATTTGAAATTGCATCAAACAATTTAACTCATCCATCAATTGATAACTATAGAAATTCGGAAAATTGAATTCAGAACACAGAAGATTGCTAGAATAAATGACATAGTCATGCAAATTTTGTATTACATCCAATGGTTGGAATGTACAACACCATATCAAATCACTGAAATATATTTGTTCTTCCTCTTTCACTTCTAATTTAATGTTTGCTCGTCCATGAAAAGTGAATATAAGATTTTTAAAAAGCACTATTCTTTAAAATAAATAAAAATAATTACTACATGTAAGTTTTTTAACAGGTGTAAAATAAATATTTTTTTTAAACTCACAGAATTGTCCAAAGGTATGAAATAAAGTTTAACATATTTTAAATAATTTATTTTTCATAAAGCTTTATTTTTAATTTTTTGTAACGTACTTAAAAAGGTCTCTATAAAAACACTAAATTTTCTTTTTTAAACCTTAGTTTAATCTTTTGAAAAAGTATTAACATTTTATTTTAACTATCAAATGTTTTTAATCAGCTTAAAATAATTAAAATAATAAAAATAATTAACATCCTGTTGCCAGAAGTAGTCAAACAAATTATATATTAAAAAATCTCCCAGAATTATTTTGATTTTTTTTTTTTTTTTTTTTTTGGGTTTTTAAAAACTGAAAATAAGCTTAAATTGATGACAGTTTGTTTTATGAATAACCTAGCTGTTAATTTATGACACAGTTTGTTTTCTTAAGGCATCCTTTCCCAGAACTAGCTATCTTTCGCTTTTTATTTTTTTTCTTCATTCATTAAAATGTTGAGAATTAAAAAAAACAAAGAGAAGATATATAATATGAATAATTAGAATACCAAATCTTGTCAGTAGTCTGATTTACTAAATTCTGCAATTACTCCACTTTTATATTATTAAAACTGTGGCGTAATAATAGGGGAGGGGGCACCTGGGTGACAAGATTTAAAAAAAAAAAAAAAAAAAAAAAAAAAAAGATGGTGACCGGCAGGACACTTAAAAATAATATGGTGGAAAACTAAAGGACTGAAATGGGGGCAGAATGCTGAAACTTAGAATGAATAGGGCAGCAAACTGAAGGACCGCACTGGCACAAATAAACCTAGCACTACACTGCTAAAGCAAAAGATCGTTATTATGCTCTTTTTTTGTCAAAAGCATAATGTGTTTCAATTGCTGTATTTGCAAAATGTCGCAAATCGCTCAATTTTCATATCAATTTGAGTGGATAAAGCCACTGAACATGGTAGACGACTGAAGTTTAGAAGTGGGGCCGCGCAACTGACAGTCAGTGGCAGATTAGTGCAAGTTTGTCGCGGGGGGGGGGGGGTTAGTTAGAAGATTGACATATACATCCATTTTATGGAAGTAAAATAGGATCTTTTACATTAATTTCTTTTCTCTCTGGGGGGGGGGGGGGGGGGTGTTAGCTCTCACCTGCCCCTACATGAATGCCCATGGAATATGTGCTGCAATATTTTACTTTACATTTTTAACATGAAAGTAACTCTAAATTCTGTAAGTGCATTTCTACTGTGAAGTTAGTTCCATGACTCGCATTAACTTCCGTATAAATCAATAGTATTCAATCTATGGTTCGTGTCATCATTCATGGGTTCTCATAGGAGCACTTTAAAAGGAATTTCTTGCATTTAAAAGAAGAGGGGTGGGGCTATCTCAGGCTTTGAAATATTTTATAATTGCAGCAATACAAGAAAGTTTACTATGTTATAAAGATGATTATTACACCCAGGGGCGGATATACAGGCCGTGTGACGGTGATCTATAATATACATACCCTTTTTGAACTTGAAAGTAAAAAATGTACAATTGACATGTACAATTTAGACAATAGTACATTTTAATTTATTTGCATTCGTAGGTCGTAATACATAAGAATTACTTTTGCAGTCCTGTGAACAAACTATCAGCAGTACATACACCAAAATCTATGCAGGTCATGCGACTGTGACCTATAACATGCACGCTGAATTTGAGCTCAATCGAATGCGCCGTTTAGACACTAGTGTTAAGACAATGAGTATGGTCGATAGCCAAAGTGTGAAGGTACCGCATTCGGGCATACTGCATGGCTGTTGATCTAACAGTCCAGAGTTTCGTGCAGTTTTCTGCAAATGCAATAACGCACTTTCAACTATTTCCATCCATAGGCAACAACTTTCCTTTTTTGTGCCCTGAGTTTTAAGTCAGAAGACACCACTGCAATACTATCTGGGTTGACAGATTTTTGTGATGTCATATGAGTTATACAGTATGGGACCTTTTATCCGGCAACCTCGGGACCGACCTCATTCCGGTTTATGGAATTTGCCGGTTTTCGGGTCGCTGCCGAAAAATTAACCCTTTGTGCACAGTAGAATTAAAAAAGTACCGGTCTTTAAGTACAAGTAGCTTTTATGATAATTACTGCTTATAATTATGTAAATAGTAAAGCATTCATAATAGATTTTAAAATAAAAATAATTAAATTTAAAACTTACTGTAAAATAAAACTTCAATGCTGCGAATCGCGGTATCCACCATGGGCGCCGGCAGTATATTTCCTAGGGGGGGAGGGGCAAAGACTATTTTAATGTATGGTTACCATGTTGGAAAGAGCAAAAAAGCAAGGGAAAACACTGCATACAAAAATCCATCCAAAAAATCCCCTTGCCCTATGCTGCCTGCGCCCATGGCATCCAAGTATTCTGTCAGATATGCAGAACCATCGCTAAGGGAGAGAACCATGGTCCCCGCTCCCGCCGCTATGCACGCTCGCCTCCGCATTCCGCATATGGATTACAAAGACGGTAGACATGATACAGCTTACGTGATGGCCAAAAACAATATACCTCGCTCGTTCCCTTGATAACATCATTGTGATGAAAATTAAAATCATTAGAAAAAATTAGAAAATGCCCACTATTACAAAACAAAATTTAAAAAACGAGACCTTACAATTAGATCATATACAATTTTGAGAGGAGAAAAGCTAACATTTAAACATTTATTCTTTATTTTGTTTGAACATTTCATTAATCTTTAGCTGTTTCAATGTTCCCCACAAAAATATCGAGACAATCTGAGGCACGTCGAAATAGAGAAGTAATCCGTCTGCTGTCTCCCTAACATGCGCAGCTGCAACGTAACCCATAACAGGAAAAGGAAAAACCATTTAATTAAAAGGACACAATTTAAATAAGTAAAAGCTCGACTATCCAGAAAGCACGGGAAATGCTGGATAAGTGAAAATTCCGGATAGTTAAGCTTGTAAAAAAAAAAAAAAATATGTTTGTCGACAAAGCTGTTAAGAGGGGGGGGGGGGAATCTAATCGGAAATGTTTTGGAATGATAATCAATGCATGTTGAAAAATACTCTAAAAATAGATCGGTGCGTACTGATCTATTTTTAATTGTGTGTTTTTAATTGTATTTATAATAATATTCGTTTATATTGCAGCGTTACAAGGCAATAATACCTTTGCATCGCTGGGGAGAAAAATAATAGTAAATTAAAAATAAAACCACTTATCGATTTCTAACAGGTAATTTCTTTAAACTAAGAGAATGATTAATACAAACGGTGATGTTTTCTCTGTCCCCCTCCTTCCCTCTGGAGCTTCTGTTCAGAGATAACACTGTTGAATCATCGGAATGCAGATGGGCAAAATAAGTAGGTCAGTACTTCCTAACTATATGTAATCAGCACTTTTTCTGTTTTGGCTATCGGTACGGAGCTGATTTTTCTCCGTGCTCGCCGGCACAGCTGTAAAATGTTTTGTTTTCATAACGTGTGTCCGTCATATTTGTTTTGTGAGCATTTTGTCTGTTTATTTTTTTTATACTACAACGATTCGTGGAATTATTGATAACCTCTAGCAGTTAGAAATTTGCATCCTCTTCCCCGTTCTAAGTTTGGACAGCTGTGATTTACAGTAGGAATTAGTCATTTGAGAAGACCTCCCCCCAAGGGGGGGGGGACGAAATTTTCCGGTTACTTGAGTGCCGAATAGTCGAGATTTTAAGTAGTGGAAAAAAATGGTATCTAGATCAGTGAGCCTTTAAAAAAAAAAAAAGAAAAAGGAAAGAAAAGAATAAAAAAAAAAACCTGAAATCGGGGAAAGTGTCGGTTTTTGGAACTTTCCGGTTTTCGGAATTCCGGATAAAGGGTCCAATACTGTATAATCCACGCGAATCAAAGTCACTCAAAATGTTTCTGTAGAACTGGCGAAAATCATACTTTTAATCTGTATGTCCCTTTTAATTTCTATTTAGCCTATTCTTGCCTGGCCGTAGCAACAAATTACTAAAATGTAGGCAAGATAGTTATTTTTTCAGGACTTAGTTATTTATACAGGACTATTACAAGCTTGAATTTTTCCTTGTTGGTTGTATTATTTTTTTAAAAAGTTAAAATCTGAACGCTTTCAGATTTTAAATATGCACTAAAGTGCTATATATTAAAAGCATATTATAATCCATGCTTCTTCCCTAGTTTTCTTCCTCATTTCATTAAGTTGAAAGTGTATCATTAGTCATTTGCTGTACTTTTTTTTTTTTTTCCTTGCTCCATAAAACGCCTCTTTGGATTCAAAATCTACCATTAAATCACCAACTGGAAGTGTTTTACAATCTTCACCAAGCATATTCCAACTATACTTCAGCATTTTAATACAGTTTGAAATGTGCATCATAATCCAAGAGTGTGCCGTTTTGCCTTTCTTCTTCACACGTGTCTGTCCTTGTACTAAACAGTGAATGTCTGTCTTACATACCTTACACATTACTGTTAACATTGAATGGAAAATAGTATCGTGTAATACTTATATGTACAGAATGAGACTTCCTGAGAAAAATAATACTTCCAGACACTATTTATCGAGAATGCCTAAGGGAATATGATTTACAATTCTTTAAGGAAAGGATTCCAGATTGTCAGCAGATGAGCCGCTTTCAGCAATACCAATAACATCAGTTCTTTCACGAAAGATTATAATTTTAAGTTCAAATAATTTGTCAATAGTAAGGCCACCAGCATTCCAGAAAAGAGCTTTTAAACTAGGCTTGTCCTTGCCCTTAAAAGGACAGTTTTTAAAAATATTCAAAGGAGTCTTCATGGGAATCTCCAAGGAGAGACTGCAAGATAATGGCAGAGGCTGTAGCAGATTTTGTGTGATCGAGGGTGCACCGCGAGGAGGCCTGCTACTCTACACCCCTGAAAGTATATGTTACATTTTGGAATTAATAGTGGTAATATTTTTTAATTAGTTCTGCAGTGGCCTAGTCACTAAACTCCCTTCCCGTAAGAACGCAGAAAGAGAAGCAGCACCCGGCTTGGCCAGTGCTTGGGAGGGTGATCTCCTCTCGCTGCTGGGCTGCTGTGGGACCGTGTATGCTAATGGAAGCTGGTGCACATAAAATCCGCCGTGGCTCCAATGTCCTCTATGTTTAAAGCTACCTCTGGGTTTGCTGATTTCAGATGGTTGGTCCCTCATCTAGAATAAGTTCAAAATTAAGGGACACTGAGTCTGACTTCCTCCCACTGGGGCTCATTAAAATGGCCCCTTCCACCCATTGCCTTCTTATATGAGGGATCTGGCACCACTGCATAGTTGCCAGAGGGCATTAGCAACAAGAACATTTTTTTTATTATTTACATTTAGTAACTACAAAACACTGTATATAACTAAGAACAAGTTTAATAAATTAGCATATGTATCCTCCATAAATAAAAGAATACACAGAAAAACAAAGGAAATAGGTATTATAATAATACTGTACTGAAATCTATTGAATGGATATGTCATACTTCACATACAATTCAGAAGAAAACTTGAAATGATGTAGTACTAAATTTACCTTGTACAGAGCGTGTTTCCACAAGCCGAGCATTTATAAATACCCATTCGATCTTTTGTAACTCTAAAAACCATAGGGCAATCAGGACTGGGGCAGAATTTAATGTCTTCTCGATTAGCAACAAAAGAATTTAAAAACTTTGTAAATAAAGTTTTTTCAAGTGACTTTCTTCCATCTATAGCCCAAAATATGTCATTTAAAACTATATGTTCTTTACAATTCTATAATAAATAAAAACAAAGTAAATTAATGAATAAAAACATTTTAAAAGTTCAAGATATCGAAAATTTAAAAGAACTTATAAATACATAGATAAAAACAAAAAGATGAAAAAAAGTCATGAGAATTTTCATAATTACTATACAAGATATACATAAAAATGAACACTAAATTTTATGGAATAACAATATTTTTCACATCTACTAAAACATACTAAATGATTAAAATTTTAAAAAATTGTAAAATAAAGCACATAAATAACCAGAATACCTCAGAAAGACCATTTTTGGTGGTACAAAAGGTCCACTCATTCTTCGGCAGAAAAAAAGCTCCACCATGTACATGAGCAGAGTTAGAACTGAAACAAACACAAGGAATGTGTTTACTTTCACTTCTAACCTTCTTGCCTAGGTGGATAGTGGAGCATTTTGTAGATGAAGAGCAACCTTTTGCTCTTCTCAAAGGAATTGTCCTATGATATACTTTTTTATGTGTCTTATTTTATACAATTTTATTAATCATAATCTTCACCAATTTTTTAGTACTAAATTATTATTACGAAAACAAACTCAAATACCTTGTGTAAATTTCAAACCACTGACAGTATGGAAAGTTACCTATAGTTAAATCCAAAAGAACTTCAAAATTTTCATAAAAATCATTATGGCTATTTCCTATTTTTTAAATATAAAAAATACAGCACTAATTCCAAACGATCATGAGTAAAGACTAACATAGAGATAAAACTTCAGGAAAAGAAAAAACATTTTTAAGAGAAATATATATATATATATATATCAAATAAGAGCCCATATTGTCGTTGTCAAATCAATGTCTGCTATGTGCAAGAACTGCAGTCAATATCGGATATATGGCCAGCTCAGTGGTCCAGAAAAATTAGATCATATAGTGGTGTTACAATATATGCAGAACAATACTACGTTACTTAGAATTGGAATAAGACACCTAAGGTCATTTATGGATTCAAGCCATAATGTTGATACCAGGGTGTCCACCAATGTCAGGAGGCGAAAATAGTATCATTAGTAGCATCACGGACATAAAAAATTTGCCAGTTTAGAAGCCATTTTTTAAATTTTAGTTGCCAAAATAGTAGCATTTTTGAATTATTAAGAAATAAACATACATCATTTAGCTTCATTTAAGAAGTAATGAATAAACCGATAGGTTATAAAACTTCATGCGTTATATAACAGAACATATAGTACATTTGTTTTTATAGCACAATTAAAAAAACAGATTAGAATGTTTGATGAATGATTAATTGTAGCTTTGAAAAGAAAAGGGAGTTAACAAAAACCAAAACAAGGTGTCCACCAAAATTGTTAGTAAAAATTCAAGCACATTTCAAGGATTTCAAGGCTCATCTCTAAATTTTCAAATGACCCTCGTATAATCATCATATTTTTCAAAAAACCCTTACCCCTAGCTAAGAAAAAATAGTCATCCTTTCAGGCAAAAAAAGAAGACATGCGCGTTTCAAACTTTATCATATATATTTAAGCTGACATCTTAAATCACAATCTTTGTTTTTGGTAAGAAAACACTATACAAGACATCTGCTACAGTATAACCGACCTTTCGAATGCCATATGAGCAAAACTAAAATTATAACTTTACATGCAACTCATGGTTTCAAAGTAATTTTTTTTTTTTTTTTTTTTTTTTTTTTCCCAATAAAGCGGGCACTGGCCACAAGCCTTTGCCACTACTAAGGCACAAACCAAAGGCCATTTTATTATGGGGAAAGAACTTCAAATTTCCATAAAAATCAAACACTTGGGGCACCCAATGGGCAAACCAAGTTATCCCCTATGAAAGGATGGAAAATTTAACACCCAAGCCGGGAATTGAACCTGGACAAAAGTGTGATAGAATGGTTCTTAAGTCACTACACTACCTGGGCAGCTTTGAAAGTAATTATAATTACAGTTCTTTTGAATGTTCAACAGTCATATAAAAATATTTTAACACCAATTTTGAACAAAATATAAGTTTGCTTTAGTAAGTTGCTAATAAGTAAGTAATAAAGCTGTAATTGTAAAAAAAAAAAAAAAAAAAAAAAAAATTAAGTATAAACAAGATAAGAGTAATACAAAAACACCAGGTTATCTGCCAATAAGTGTATTTTAGGAGGTGCTCTAAGCTCTTCTGTCTAGTTTTAGCTGGTCTGGGCCTCTTCTAGTATTCCAGCTCATGGAAAGTCCAAATATATATATATAAATAAAAGTGTGGGAGTAGCAATTTTATATTTTTCACTACAACATGTGATTGTTATTTTTCATTTTTTAACTGTACAACACAAAATAATAGTTTTCATGAATCTCAAATTAATGAAATTATCAAATACTAGCAGCATGGCCCAGCGTTGCCGTGCAATGAATGAGAAATGCCATTTACCTTAAAGATTGTTAAGGGAAGGAATGTGAATCCTCCCGCTGGAATGATAAAAAAAGGACACGGGATTTCCCGCTGTAACCAAAAAGAAAAAAAAAATGAACACGGCACCTAATAGAATACAGAGGTTGCCAGGAATTGGACTTGGCTAGGCTGTAATGTGAATCCTCCCGCTGCAATGATTAAAAAAAAGGACATGGGTCTTCCCGCTGCAAAATAGAAAAAAAAAGAACAAAGCACCCGATGGCGTAGAGGCTACCGGGAACTGGACGTGGCTAGATTTCTCCTCTTCTACCTGTCCGGTTTGTCCGGTCCTAGGGGCGGCCCTAGGACCGGACAAACCGGACCCCTGTCTGGGGCGGCAAATTATAGGGACGGCATTCTGGCTCGAATTTGAAAAATACATTTCGTATTAGTAAAAGAATTGTTAAAAAATATTCCGAAGAATATCATTCTATATAACTTTACTAGCTGATGTACCCATCCGTCATTGAGTGGTTTTTTACTAACCGCGCGAAATTTCGTTTGCATAATATTAGTACAAAAAATGTAGTTCAAAAAATGGAATTAACATACTGGCAGAAATATAGAAAGCAAAGTAAATAACTATTGTGTATTGTTCAAAGATTACAGCTTAGGTTAGAGAGTAACATTTTACTGCCACAAAATGTCAATAGAGAAAATATTTTACATTCAAAATTAACGTTGTCTTTTAGTGGATGAGCTTCCTACATCAAGAAGTCATCTAAAGTTACAAAAGAAGATGCTAGTAATGAATATTAAACTGAAACGAGAATATGTGGAAAATTCTTTGTAATAGCAAGTAGCCTATATTTAACACCGCAACGTCCGATTGAATTATAATTTGATGATTTTACTTGATGTGCGAAAAACTTTATCAAAGTTTACGCCATACCTCAAAAATAATTCATATTTGAAGAAAATTAAAAACTTAAAATTTTAATTCACTAACCGCCTATTCTTTAACAAAATTTCATTTTAATCCCCTTTTGTCTGACCACTATATATATATATATATATTTTTTTTTATTTATTTACTAGCTGAAGTACCCGTCCTCGACGGTTAGTGAATGCAAATTTCCAAAAAGCAAGAACTTTCGTCAGCATTGTAGGAGTACACAGAATGAATGTAGTATGTTGACAAAGTAAAGAAAGCGAAGTTATAATTTTTATGTATTGTTAAAATATTACAGGTTAGAGAGTAACTAAGTAATACCATTTGATTCGCTTTAGTCGTAATTATGGGATGCGCGAATGAATATTTACACACACTGAAATAATTTTCGCAAAATCTCAAAATTTAATCAACATTTTGAAAAATTGGAAGCCTAGAATTTAAGTTGAGTGACAACCTATCATGTCACTGAAATTCGTTTCATTCCCTGCAGTCTTTATTTCGTGATGCTGGAACAATTTTCAGCATTTTAAAACGATTTTCGCATAATCTCAAAATGTAATCAAAATATTTTTAAAATTCAACGCCTATAAATTAAGATTAGCAACTACCTATCCTATCACTAAATTTCGTATCATTCGTAATAGTCGTTATTACGTGAAGTTTGAAGAAATCATCATTGAACGTATTTTGAGAGAATTTTCACAAAATCTCAAAATCTAATAAAAATGTTTAAAAAATTGGACTCCTATAGTTTATGTTGAGCAACCATCTATCATGTGACCAAATTTCATATCATTCACTTTAGTCATTATTACTTAATGCCGGAACAAAGATTCACTCAGTTTTAAACGATTTTCGCAAAATCTCGAAATCTGATCAATTTTTTTTAATTAGATGCTTATAGTTTAAGGTGAGTGACCACCTATAATTTCACCAAATATCATTTTTTCACCTTTGCAGTTATTACGTGATGTGCGAACACAAATTTACGCAGTTTGAAATGATTTTCGCAAAATCTCAAAATCTAGTCAAGATTTTTTTTTAATTCGACGCCTATGTTTTACGTTGAGTGAGCACCTATCATGACACCCAATTTCATATCATTCGCTTCAGTCATTTTTATGTGATGCTCGAACACAAATTTACGCAGTTTGAAAGGATTTTCGCAAAATCTCAAAATCCAATAAAGACTTTTTAAAAATTGGACGCCTATGTTTTAAGTTGAGTGACCACCTATCATGACACCCAATTTCATATCATTCGCTTCTGTCGTTTTTGCGTGATGCTTGAACACAAATTTACCCAGTTTGAAACGATTTTTGCAAAATCTGAAAATCTAATCAAGATTTTTTAAAAATTCGACGCCTATGTTTTAAGTTGAGTGACCACCTATATTTCATATCATTCGCTTCAGTCGTTTTTACGTGATGCTTAAACAAAAAAAGCGTCACGGACAGAATGACAGAATGACCGACAGACAAACTTTTTTTTGAGGGTCGCATCGGATTCCCGGATGCTTCAAACGGATAGAAATCGCAAAATTTTTGAATTCCAAGAAATGTACAGACAAAAGTCTAATTTTATTTATATACATTTAATTAATTAGGAAGAATTCAAACTATGTTATTTAACTCAATCTTCTCTATAGTACCTGAATTTTGTTCTAATAACTTTAGAAATTCTAATATTATGCCTTTAAAATTTTTTCACAATTTTCTCAAAAAAAAAAAAAAAAGAAAAAATAGACGTAATTTGTTTAAGTCGAACAGCCACCTATTGTATTACCTCCAGAAGCGTTAAAGTGACGCCCTACCCCCCTCTCTCCCCGCCGCCTAAAAAAGGAAAGAAAAAACACAGTGCAACTTTTACAAACCTTTTCAATTTATTCAAATCTTTTTAAAATTTCGATGATGCTTTGTTACCCATCATATGACCTAATTTCATTCTGTTCTCTTAATCCGTTTTTGATGAATGCCAGAACAAACTTTTTAAGCGATTTTTACAAAATCACAGTCTATGAATTATTTTTTTAAAAATTTCGTACCTATTGTTTCAATTAACTTACCATTCAATATATAATTCCAAATTTCATTCTATTCCATTGTGTGATTTTTTAACAATGGACGAACATACATTTACATACAGTTTTCAAACAACAGTTTTAGATCTCAAAACTTTTAAACGAATTAGAAATATTTTAGCAACTGCAGTTTAAATTAAGTTGCCACTTTTGGTGCTGCTATAAATTTCATTTCATTTGCTTCAGTTGTTTATATGTGATGTGCAAACAAATATTTACACATTTTGCATAGATTTTTCACAAGGTTTTCCAGTTTGGATTCAAATTATGTTAATGAAATTCAACAAGCCAAATACTATCCCATATTTCTAGATTGCATTCCTGGTGCCAAAAAATTGAACAGATCGCATTCTTGGTAAGGTATAAAGGTATTGACAAATCTAATTCCAATGAGGCTAGGATTATTTAACTCTCTCAAACAGTTCATGTTCCTATGCTCTATTATTATTTGGTACAAAATCTTCAATTGCGCGAATCAATAAAGCTATTGCAGTCAAAAGACAACGATTTACCACATGCTCTAGAACTCTTAAGAAACTGTAAAGATTTTTTGAAAGGATCTTCAATTGGATGGGATTTTAAATGAAATGTTTTGCTATCCAAGAGAACTGACCGACAAGATAGTATTCTGCTAACACTGAGTTTAAGCAGCCACGTAACATGTTAATCTTGATTGCGAAGCACGAGATGATCTGGTGAAAAATTCTAAATTAAAATTTAAGATAGTTTTAATTTTTTACAGTAACAAAGCGATTAATACCATTGAGTGCAGATTTAATTTAAGAAGTACCCAATGCAATTATTTTAAATTTTTGCACGGCATAAATGAGTTAAAAGACACTAATAAAAAGTGCTAATTAAACATTGTAACACAGTGTAACAGTGTTAACACTCTTTATAGTGTAAACAATTGGAGTTAATGCTGACCGATCGGGAATCGGGGAATATAAACACGCTTGATCTAGTAAATGAAATAGTGTCAGTTACAGATTTATTAGGCAAAAAGGAAAGCCCAATTGAAATTTTAAAGCTAATTTCAACTACACATTTTACACCACATCTTGCTATTGCTTCGAGAATTTCACTTTCTTTGCCGATAATTGTGGCAAGTGCAGAGACGAGTTTCTCAAAATTAAAGTTAACTAAACATTTCTTATGTTCCACAACTCTTCCAGGTAGGTTAAATAATTTAACTACATTGTCTATCGAACATGAATTAGTTGAAAAATTGATTTAAGAGAAAAAGTCAGGAAGTTTGCGGAATTAAAAGTCAGAAGAAAAACTCTTCATTTTTCTCTTTTTCTTTTGGTTTTTAGCCTAATGTGTGGTTTTTAATAAATGTGGTTTTTCTTATGCTGTGTTATGTTTAAAGAGCTATTCCAGTTTTACAGGCATGAAAACAGTATCTGTGAATAATTTATTTCTTTTAATAGTAATTTTACTGTGGGGGGCGGCATTTTATATTTTTGTCCGGGGCGGCAAAACTGTTAGGGCCGGCCCTGTTGTGACTCTGCTTGTTGGATTTTGAAAGCAGATATCCATTTAAAACGGCTAAATCCAGCAAGTGGAAGAAAAGCTTTTTCGTCCACTTGAATGTACGCCTTGCAAATCCGTAGCTATTTGCCATTCTGTCGCTCAAATCGACGTAACCCATATTCTCATTGTAATCGGCCACAATTTTTGGTTTGTCATTTTCTGTATCAGATGTTTTATGATGAGGTGTGTGCATATTGCTGAGCATAAAAACATCGCGCTTGTCTTTCCAGCGAAACGCTGTCATTTCTTTACAAAACCTAGCAGAGGTTTCACCTTTTTTTAATTTGATTTGAGATAAATCTCTCGGAAAATGCTTCCTGTTTTGGCGAATAGTGCCACAGGCATTAATTTTTTTCTCCGTAAGATGGCTAAAAAGTTCTGGAGAACTGAAAAAATTGTCCATAAATAGTTTATGGCCTTTATCTTTTATACATTCAGCCATGCTTCCAACTACATTGTATGCTGCAGAAAAAGTTTTATCTTCTGCAGCATCTTTTCCCAAGTATACTTTCATGTCATAAGTATAACCAGTCTGATCCACTAATTTATAAATTTTAATTCCCCACTGCTTACGCTTCTTTGGTATGTACTGCCTAAACACCACCCTCCCTTTAAATTTTACTATTACTTCGTCTATTGCCATATGCTCGGTCGGTTCATACACTTCCTTGAAAGAATAATTGAGCATTTCAAAAATGTCTCGTATTTTCCATAGCCTGTCATAATTTGGTGCGTCTCTGTCAATTTTTTTGTTGTTATCCGAGAAATGTAAAAATTTTAGCAGGAAAAGAAATCTGTCACGAGACATAGTTTTTCGGAAAATCGGTGTTTCGTTTATTTCATCTGTGCTCCAGTACTCTCGTATTGAATCCTTTTCTATGTGTCCCATTAACAGAACAAGTCCAAGAAATTGGAGCATTTCTTCAGGATTTGTAGGACTCCATTCGGGTGCATGTTTACGCTTTCCAGATTCATCTGGTCGCACAAGCAAAATCTGTTCAGCATATTTATTTGTTTTATTGTACAAAAGTTCTATCATTTGTTCAGAAAAAAATAATCTAAAGTAATCATATTCATTCGTAAGATTGTGAAATTCAGGTTTCAACCCAACTTTTCCCGTGAAATTCAAAATATTCACTGAATTTGTTTCTTCGGGAATTTTCCAATCGTACTTGAAACTTGTACTTTCTGCTTCGTCTGAATTTGCGCTTAATAATTCTGTCTCTTTTTCTTCTACGAATTCAGTAATTTTTAAATCCGTCTGATTTAGTTCCGTCTCGCATTCTGAGTCGCTATCAGCATAATTTTCTGCATCTAACTGAGTCATCAATTTTTGAATTTCTTCCATGCTAAGGCCTTTCGTTCGTGGAGGCATATTTACTAGAAATAATAACTAAGAATATTTAACAAAAATAATAAACAAGAAGAACGCAAAACAGACAGCCTCGATACTTTTAGAAAAAAGTGCGAATGAGAAAAAATAAAATTGTTTTGTAGTAGTATGTGGAAGCCACAATAACAGAAGGGGAAAATATCACTGACCAGTCGCCAAACAAAATGCAAATCTGGATGCCAAATCACGATCAACTGGCTACCACATCCCCCCCCCCCTGTGACTTTCCCCACTTTCCCACAGTATAACAAAAGAGATTCCCACCTCTCGAAATTCCTTATCTATCTTCCATGAAGGGTGAATGGGTTTCTCCGCCGAAGAGGGGAAAGAAATCTCGGGTAAGGCATTTGTAATAGCGCCGTCCTCCAGTCCAATTTATTTTTTGGTACAACTGCTGAACCGCCGGCTTCAAGAGGTTAAACTCGGGTTTTATCCATTTGCAGAGTTTAAATAGTATGAAGTATTAAAATTTACATAACACACAATGAATATACACTGCTGGCCATCGTAAATGCAACACCCTGAAGGAAGCATGCAAATAATATGAAATTTACAACATGCATTAGCTGAGGTGAGATATGCAAATGATTAGAATTTCAGCGCAGACGCACATCAAGCGTGCCTGTGGCGCCACCTCAAAGCGCTATTTAAGGCTTGGAGATTTCGACGGTTTCAAGTACAGCAATTGTGTTTTTCTTGCTTTTTTTTCAAAAAAACGATAAATTATGCCTCGTAGGAAACAACGATCATCTTTTGATCAAGTATCCGAGTTTGACAGAGGAAGGATAGTGGCATACCGAGATTGTGGGTTATCTTTCAGGGAAATCGGTCGTCGTATTGGACGAAACCAAACAACTGTGATGCGGATATGTGATCGTTGGGTGCAGGAGGGTACGACGGACAGACGTGATCGACCGCATCGACCTCAGTGCACCACGTCACGTGATGACAGGCAGATTGTACGCATGGCAGTGACGGACCGCTCAGTCACATCACGAACCATATCACAGCAGATTCAGTCTGTAACGCATCATCCAGTGTCTGCGCGTACCATTCGACGTCGTTTACAACAGAATGGTCTGTCCGCAAGACGTCCGTTGCTTTGTCTACCTCTGACGCGGAACCACAGACGTCTCCGCCGCCAATGGTGCGATGAAAGAAGGATGTGGACGACAGAATGGAATGAAATTCTCTTTACTGACGAGTCACGCTTCTGTATGCAACACCACGACGGTCGGATTCGAGTCTGGAGACACCGTGGAGAGAGGATGCTGAACAGCTGCATTATGCACCGTCACACTGGTCCTGCACCGGGTATTATGGTATGGGGCGGTATCGGATATCTCTCTCGCACTCCTCTAGTACGCATTGCCGGTACTTTAACCAGCCAGCGCTACATCTCCGAGGTGTTGGAGCCAGTTGTCCTTTCTTACCTTCAGGGCTTGCCAACAGCCATATTTCAGCAGGATAATGCACGGCCACACATGGCACGCATTGTCCAAGGGTTCTTCGTCAATCACCAGATTGAATTGCTTCCCTGGCCGGCGCGCTCTCCGGATCTTTCGCCGATAGAAAACATGTGGTCCATGGTTGCTCAACGACTGACCCAGAGTTCATCCCCAGCTGTCACACCAGATCAACTTTGGCAACGTGTGGAAGCTGCTTGGTCTGCTGTACCCCAAGAACACATTCAAAGTCTCTTTGAATCAATGCCGAGGCGTGTGGCAGCTGTGATCTCCAACAACGGCGGCTACTCTGGGTACTGATTTTGGCAGGAACCACGCTTCATAGAATGCTGTAAATTTAATCATTTGTTACTTGGTCAACATGTTATCTACACAATAAATTTTGTTGTGATATCTCTTGTTTTTCTTGGTGTTGCAATTTGGGTGGCCAGCAGTGTATATTTCTTAAAAACAAAATAATAATTAAAATTTAGTTACTTTCATCTATGAGAAACATTCATACTGGACAAAAAATTTAAATCTTAAACACATTAGACAAGGAAAAAAGCAATTCTGTTATACATAAAAAAAGAACTGTAAATTACACCTGAAAAGGAATCAAGAAAAAAAATCTCATAAACATATGCCTAGTTGTTTGCTTTCCCAAATATATACTTACACACACACACACACACACACACACACACACACACACAGAGGAGAGGAGGTGATTGGAATAGTCGGGAAATATGGAATACCGAGTTTTTGGCTCTGTTAGTTGCTATTGCCACAAGGGAATACCATGAAAAACTCAAGAAAGATTCCCTTCTTACAATGCAGTAAGAGTTGACCGCTCTCTGTTGCCGTACCACTCGCTACAGAACAAAGTATGTTTTGTGATTTTCAAGAGTTTTTGTAGATAAGTTTTCAAACATTTTAACTTACTAGTAAACATGTGACATGAACATTGATGTTACGCATAATGTACACTAAGAGAATGGTAGTTTGTTGAACTGTGGTTATTTTTTAGATGACAGTGTTTTGCCAATTAGTTTTAAAGGTTCGTTTTCCGAGATGGCGTGTCGGGTATTATGGAATACTGGGTAATATTGTAATGGGTTTCATGTCATCCACTAAAGACCCGGAAAACAAAGACGCTGAATGCATCTTTTGTCACGAAAAATTCTCTAATGATCAACGACGATAAGTTTGGATTCAAAGATCCAGCTGTTCTCTGTGGGCTCACCATGACTGTATCGGAGCAAAGAAAGAAAATTATATCTACAACTTTTCTAAATCGACTCGAAGCAGAAATGACTCCAGTATAATGATTTAAACTACAAAACATAAAAATTTTTTTTATAGTAACAAATAACTATATATGAAGCAATATAAATTGCTTTTCATCGGTTTAAACCATCTATTCCATATTACCTGACTATTCCATATTATACTCCATTCGTAACTTTTTTTTTAAATATTTTTTTCTATAACAACAAAATAAATTGTGTATTTCTTTGCAATTGACATTTCATTACGATTAATTATAGCATGTACTCATGCTGTTTTGGGGGATTTTATTTACAAATCTATGAAGTTACAGTTAGAAATATAAATGGTATTCCATAATCACCTCTTCTCCTATATATATATATATATATATATATATATATAAACTAATAAGTAAAACAAAGTATC
>JAWZYV010012963.1:0-127397 GCA_038373885.1 Cheiracanthium punctorium
TTAGTGCATTTCAGTTACTCTTTCAAGATAACGGACTTAGAATTTTTTACAAATAGCAAGCTAGTAACTTGCTAAACATGCTTCTTGCAAATATTTTTAAATACCGTTCTTAAAAATCACAGTCTCTACTTAATTTATTATATTTTAATTTGTTTATTTCTTTTTAGTAGTTACAACTTTGATAATTGCATGCACGTGGATTTTACTTATGCTCTGGATATATTTGTGAATTACTTAAGTATTTTTATTATTATTTTTATTTCGCGTGTACAAGTACAGGGTAAGTGTAATATTTTCTATTATTTTAGTTACATATAAGTTGATACCGTAATTCTAATTGAAAATAATTATGTGCTTCTTATTGCTTGGTAATTATATTTTCCACTTTTGATGTGTTGTACTTTTAAGTGTGATTTTTTTTGGTTACTGTTAATGTATGTTTTTCTGTATTTTGGTGTTTTGCAAAATTTTAAGTTGGTAATCTAGTGTAATTAATAGCAATAGGCATTATCGGTAGAAGTACTTTAAGCAGTTTGTATACGAAAACTGGGGTTTGAGGGATTTCTCCTAATAGAAAATAAGGCATGCATGGTATCTGTATTTCAGTAAATTCTAACTAAGATTAAATTTTCGCTTGCTAACTAATTTTATCCTACATAAAATAGTATTGTGAATCTGGTAAATTGTTATAAGAAAAAAATTACTTTTAAAGCGTTTAATATCTTCAAATGTGTTATTTTATTAGTATTTAGTTTCTAAATCTATTTTCAGCATATGAGGATAAAAATTAATCAAGATGATGCCCTGAAATAGGTAGCTGAGAGGGGGAGTAGAGCTAATGTATTTTAAATCATTACTCTATTTTCCTGATCTGCTAGCTTGCTTTGCATCCGTCAAGAAATTTACCGGGTTTTTTTACCGTAAGAAGTACTTTACAGTAAAGAAGATTTAGCCAGATGTGGCTTCAAGTAAGTAAAAACCTTGTATTTTTTTTAGTTCAAGTAATGATTTGCGATTAAAACTGTCATTTTATCTAAGTATTGAAGGATATTTATGTACATGCGGTATAAAACTGTGCATGCACTTGTGCTAAAACGGATCTTCAATTTTTATTTCCAATAGTTCAACTTTCTAACAATAGTATTACCCAGTCTAAAAGTTTATGCTAGTTATGCTCACCTTTCTATAAAATAGGTTAAGTGCATCAATAAAATATCACTCAAAAGGTTGATTCATGTGTAAAATTATGCTTTCATAGTCAAACTGAAATTAGTGTTGCACATAAACAATCTAACTCGTATCGTATTGAAATTCTATAAATCAAGTTATACTACTTGTAGGGGAATACAGTAAAAATATTTTGTAGGATTACTAAAAATGGAATTTTTTCTCTAATTGATCTATAGAAAATATAAACTAGTATAATTGCTGCCTAAAATCTATCAAAAATGTTTCGATAAATCCGTATTTGTAAAAATCTTTCTAATGTGTAATTTTCTCACTTCCCTAACAGTAGATTAAATGTATTGATATTCTAATGTTAAACGGCTACTTAACAAAAATACGGTATACAAAAAATTAAAACTCTTGATTAAATTTTTTTTTCTTGATAAATTAAAAACACTTGATTAAAATTTTTTCTTGATAAATTAAAAACATTTGATTAAAAAAATATTTGTAGTAAAATTATATAACTTACAATTAAAACTTGGTTAAAAAATAAAAATTAATTAACTCTTGATTAAAAAAAATATTTGTTGTAAAATTATTTAACTTAAAATTAAAACTCATGGTTAAAAAATAAAATAAAAATAAATAAATATAAAAAAAATTAACTCTTAAAAAATATTTGTTGTCACATTATTTAACTTAAAATTAAAACTTGGGTAAAAATCTCTTAAGAAAAAAAATGTTTAGATAAAAAAGTTCATACACTATCTAAATCATTTTTTGTAAAAACTATAGGTACTAAAATCGTTCTATGGTATAATTTTCTCACTTCCCTAACAGTAGAAGAAATTTGTAGAAAATGTATGGGTATCCTAAACCCTACTTTAATATTCTAGTAAACTGTTACTTATTAAATATATGCTATAATCTTAAACGGTATACAAAAATTAGCTAAACATTAGAAGTATGTATTAAGCAACATTTATTCAATTTGCATTGGTTCTATTACTAAATGGCAAAGAAAATTAAATAAATAAAAAAATAAACTTCGAAAAATTAATCAAAGTCCCAATTCATTTTGAAAACTAAAGTATAACACAATACACCTGCAATTTTATACCTGAAGGATTCTCGGCCTAATGGTTTAAGCCAACAATCATTAGCCTATGAATTCTTTTGTGGTTACGCGTTCAAATCTGAAAATTTTTCCAAGTCGCCTTATTTCAAAAATATCTTAATGTCTGAAAATTTTTCCAAGTCCCCTTATTTGAAAAATATGTCACAATCTGAAAAAAATTACAAGTCCCCTTATTTGAAAAAAAGGAAAAAAATTCTTATCAACCCTTTCCAACATCCGGTCAACTTCCTCTCTCAACATCCGGTCCGACCACGCCCCCCTTCCCCGCTCAGCCTAGGGAAAGCGTCCGAACGGCTCCGGCGAATTAACATGGCTCCGGCTGGACACCCAGAAATTTACTATGTTTGAAAAGTTTAGGTGGCACGAATTATTTTTAATAAATATTTATTTACCGTGAATGTTTACGTTATGAAAACCTATTTTTAAAAACTTGTATAGTATTTCTCTGTAGCTATTGAAAATGAGCAACGTGAAATTTTAAAATTCGACTAGACTAATCGACATTTTAATTATTTTAAAAAAATGTATTGTAAGTAAACCAGTTCAATAAGCATCTTCTTAATTGCATTCCGAACATTATTAATTTTTTTCATAAGGATAATTACATCATTAACATAACGAAAAAAAAAAAGCATTACTTCAGCAAGCTATTCATTCTAACAATTATTATTTAAAACCAAAGAGTTAAGAAGATAAATTACCATGAATCAGATTAAACTCTTGCACTTATAAAAAGAAAACCAGTAATAATAAGCCATAGCTGATTACAAATCAGACTGAATGTGATTACATATTACAGAGAATGTGCATGTTAAATCTGTCTAGTTTTAGACTCTTTATTTGCCTGTTAGGTGAGAGATGGTATTTAAAATTTTCGAAACTGCTATAATATTTGTTACTGAATGACTAGTTCTGAACTTTGTCCTAAGAATACAAAAAAAAAATATATATATATATATGTATATATATATATCCCTCAGTTTATTAAAAAAAAACCGCCATATCAATAGCATTATCTCTAAAGCTTACAAAAAACTTGGTTTTCTTAAGTGCAAAACTAAAGAATTTTCTAACCTTCATGCATTAACCTTTTACACGCCGCACTATGATCGAAGTATAACACGAGTTATTTATAGATAAAAATATGATTAAAACTCTTATTTAAGAACCCTAAGTACATTTTTTTTCAAAAAAAAAATTTTTGTATATGATTTATAACATGTTCCAGAAGTGGAACATTGGCGTGAAACACTTAGTTTTTCTACATGTTTTTTATAAAATGTGGTCAATTGAATTCAAAGTCGAAATTCGTGTTCGCTGCATAATTTAAAATTTTTTATGAGTAAATTTTTCAAAAGATACTTGGAAATAATACAAGACACTTCGAAAATTAGCGGGGCTGAGCTTGTCAAGCATTGGTAGTCCTCAAAACTACTCCGACAGGACTTGTCAAGATGTAGAAAAAAGCTTGTTTACTAAATGTAAAAAAATAATTACATCACTATGAAGCAAGAATTATTACATCAAAACAGTTTTAAATTTTTTATTAGGATGTTAATCAAACAATAAAAATGGCAATAGGAAATAGGAAGGGATGGATAATAACTGAGCCATGTTTCCCAGAGAACGAACAATATATGAATAATAATGAAAAATATTGGCGTAATACATGGCGAACAGGAGGACAGATGAATAATGAGTAATAATGAATAAGAAAGAATAACATATGAATAATTTTGAATATTTTATGAATACTGAATATTTACACAAAAGAAAAGTTAAAGGATACAAGGAAAAAGTCTTACCAAAATTCTTATAAGAAAGAGGAACAAGAAAAAATTCCTACTGCCCATGGTAGTTAGGAAAGCATTTCTCATGCAGTCTTTTGTCACATTCAAAACATTTCTTTTTAGTGTTCTTCTGGCACACAGCACAACGTCCTTGGGTTGATGGCACAAGATAGTGTGCATCTGATTGTCTCAAAGATTCACAGCGATGTGCGCGAGGTCCAGGAACAGAGTGAATTACAGGTTTCATGCGCAGCAAACACAAAGTTACATCTCTCCGGAAATTTAGATGGGAAAGTTCTGTTGCTGTACCTTTGTGCAAATGCGAATGCAGAATCCATCCAGCTGCAACAGCCATATTTAGAGCATTGCTAAATAGATTCCAGTACCATTTTTTGCTTCTGAGCACAGGTCGATAAGATCCAAGAAGTCTGTCGAGCAAATCGACTCCTCCCATTCCCTCATTGTACATTTGTATAAGATGAGGCTGAGGAACATCAGTTCGTTTTTTTTGCGCTCGGCAAAATCTTTTAGTTTTTCCAACAGGCTGATGTGTCAAATGATTAGACGCGATAGTTACTACGGCACTGTCTTTCCAGCGGCAAATGTAAACTTGGCCATCACATCGGTACTCAAAATTTCCTCTTTCCCATTTTGAGGCTTCTTTCGATGATTTGAGAGGGCATCTTCCTGTGCGAAATTCTCGAATCGTGCCAGTGGCTTTAAAACCTTTCTTCGACAAATCAATCAACAGCTTATGTGAAGTAAAAAAGTTGTCAAAAAAAATTTCATGTTTTTCTGGATTTTCAATAGTGGATAAAAGTTCCCACACAACTTTTGATCCAAGAGGAGAGTTTTCTATTTCGGGACTTTTCCCACTATAGATCCTCATAGCATATGGATAACCGCTGTTTGAACACAACATCCAAATTTTGTAACCAAACCTTATTGGTTTACCTCGGATGAACATTTTGGCAGAATGATGACCGTAATAGGGCACCATTGACTCGTCTATACTCAATTTAGAGTGGAAGAATCCAAATTGCTGAAAGTTTTTTTCTAGCACTTCATAAAAGGGAGCAATTTTTCCCATCTTATCTCCTACTGCCAAGGTGTTGTTATCTATAATATGAAAATTTTTCTTAATCTTTCTAAATCTGTTTCTCGGCATCACAGTAGATACAATTGGGACCGATAGATCTTCCTGAGTGCTCCAATATAAATCTTCTCCAGGTACTTGGTGGTATCCACTAAATAGCAATAATCCAAAAAACTGCCCTATATCATTTTCATCTACAGATATAATTTCTCCTTTCTGTAATGCGTACAATTCTGTCATTTTTGCTAAATGCAGTAAATATTCTACAGGAATGAACTTTTGAAAAATTTCAATTGGCGTTAAATTAGACAGTTGCGGAAATACTTCACAGATATTTTCAACGGATTCTGTTTTTAGAGTATTTTCATAACCAATATCTTTTCCCCAACGATTTTGGATGCTTTTCTCTTTTAACTTTCGTTTTGAACTCTGCCCTTTTGAAGTTGATGGTAATTCAGGATCAAAACCGCCTTCATCGGATATTTCACTGACATCTATTTTTGTGGATATTTCAATTTGACCACAAACATCTGCAGGCAGAACAGCATCAAATATTTCCTCAGTAATGTCTTCTTCGTCAGTCAAACACCCACTTTCATCTGGAGGCAGTTGACATATATCTATACATTCATCAGAATCATCTGATAAAGTATGAAAATAATCTAGTGCTTCCTCCACGGTACGAAAGGGCTTTGAATGAGACATCTGATCGGTGCAGCGTATCCTTACTAACTGAAGAAATTCGTACGTAAGTGGAAACGAAAAAAATTCACGTGAGTTTCCAGCATGCATTCTCTATCTGAGCCATAAACTACGCCTAAGTATAAACAAACACACGTGTTTTCAAGCGGCAACTGCACGCCGTCATAGCCGATCTGTGGTCATAGCAACTGGGGAAGGGGGGGGGGATTTAGTGGAATGGAAAGGGGATGTGCGATCATAAACATCTTTCGTTGACACTTAGTCGAAGTTCTTATGCGAGAAACCTTTTTATCGAAGCCACAACGCACTGTAGTCAAAAGAACTTTATCTTGTTAAAAAATATGCCTTTACACGCCAATGTTCCATTTATGGAACATGCAAATTTCTAACCTAATATTACATTTAAAAAATGAATCTATAGTTTATTAATTATTTTCTATCAAGAAAATGAACATTTTTAATTACTCTCACTTAGTTAGAAAAACATCTGATAAATTTTGAATTTTACAGGAATTTTTTTATTTTACTCCAGGAAATATACGAAAAAGGACAAAATTTAGATTTTTTTATCAAAGACAATTTTAATTTTAGCAGCATAATCGCGATGCCAAAAAATTAAATCAAGTTTTTGCTCTACATAATAATTTTTACAGAGCAATTGGAATAAAAGTGAATTTTTCACAGAATTTTAAAGTGGATGTTCCACTTATGGAACATTGGCGTGTAAAAGGTTAAAAATCTTATACTTTAGTTTGATACGCTCTAATCTTGAATATTGTAGTCTTGTTTGGGATCCGTATTATAAAAATAAAATGAAAATTCTTGAGCGGGTGCAGACTCAGTTTACTCGTTATTTATATTACAAAAGTAATCCTATTTACATTCCGAATATTTCTTCATCTTACTTGAGAAGTGTTTTTGGTCTTCCTAGTTTAAGTTCTCGTCGTGATCTCTTTTGTTTATTATTTTTTTTTTATAAAGTTGTCAATAATATGGTAGACTGCAGTGATATTCTTCAAGTATTTGTGTAAATGTACCGAACAGGTCTTTTCGTAATAGCCATTTATTTGTGGATCCAATTATAAAATATAATTACATATACTTTTCGTTATATAAATTTTATAAAATTTATAATAAGTTTTCTTTGGATTTGGATATTTTTAACATGTCTTATAAAGTCTTTAGAGTTAAGTGTTTTGAACTTTTGCAGTCATGACTGGTATTTATTTTATCTCTGTATTTTATCTTTTTTAATTTTGTCTTATGTAATTTGTCCTTTTATGCATCACTGTAAATGGATTTTAATCTGTAGTGTGCATTTCTTTTATGAAATAAATGAATGAAATGAAAATTTTTAATAACAAGAATACGGCGATATACTTCAATTTTTCATACAAAAATAATGCAGTTATTAAGGCGATTTTAAACGATCTATCTTCAGAATTTTCACCAAATTAGGTAAACTGATTTTAAATTAGAGGAATTCCTTAGTTAGATGTTATTTTTTTTTTCTAATTTAAACAAAAAATCAACTAATAAACCACCGCCACGTTCCGAGCCGATCTAATAAAAGCAATCTTCTCCAGCCCAACTCGTAAGTAAATGAGAAAGAAAAGAACACAAAAATGCCTGGTTTATGGGGCTTTAGGCGGAGCCCCCGGGAAGGGAGGGGGAGAGTAGACAATTACAAGGCGAGCCTGGGTACTGAACGCGTGGAGGTGTTGTGACGTCACAAGAGAGGATGGACTTTTCTCCGTTAAAAGCATTAGAATCATACGGAAAAGTAGAAGAAACTAAGATGTTTTGTGCCTTTTTTGGATACTAATGGTAAGTCAGCAATCTCTATTCTTAATACGACATACTTTATAATAGTTATTAAGCTATAGAGTACATAAAAATATAAAATTGACGTATTTTGCGTTAGTTTTATTGATTTCTGTTCTTTTGTTCTAGCAATCACTATGCTTCCGTTTGCTGCGTCCCAGGCTGTAAGTAAAGCTAATTACAAAAGAGGAGAAAATGTAAAAGTTTTCACTTTTCCCAAAAAAACGAAGAAAAGCGGGCCGAATAGACTAAAAATACTCCAAGAAAAAATTGGTCCCCAGGAAAATATACGTATGTTTGTATTGAGCATTTTCGAGATGAAGATCTTTTAAAAGACGATGCTATTTTAAAATCAGATGGGGCACTTTTAACTGTAAAAAGAAAGCATTATAAATTAGAACCGAATGCTATCCCGTGCATTTTTTCGAGCTTACCAGCCTATATATCCGATATTACCAAAAAACAAGAAAGAACTGATCCTACTAAAAGAAGAGAAAACGTTTAGGAAAAAGATATTGAGGAAACCCCCCCCCAAAAATAATGCAAAGGAAAATATAAATTCTTTTGAAATTAAGAAATGTATCAAGAGTTTCATGGCAATTCTATGTTAAGAAAATTTCACCATTAATTATAAATTAAACGCAGATCCCCTTCCACTGCACATACCAAGTAGCTTAAGGTTCAATGCGGATCTCATGGTTGATTTATTTATTTAAAAAAAAAAGAGAGAGAGAGAGAGAGAAATCTATTTGCTGGATACTTAGAAAAACAAAAATATAGAAGGTATTTATTAAAGAAATATTTCCAACTAAACGGTTTATCGGAATTTGTTGAAAATTCTGAAATTAAGTATGAACACAGATTCGGAAATTAACTCAAAAAAGAAAATGTATTACTGCAATGCTAACAACAATAACAAAAAAGTATATGTATTACTGCAATATATTTTACATGAAAACCCCTGAGAGCATTTAGGCAGTTTTACATATTCAAGAGTTATACTCACTAATTTTTAAAAATATTTAATTATGTATATTTCAAATGTCTCAATGTGATATTTGAAAGTCTTATCTAGAAAAAACTAAAGCAAACACTTGTAGTGCTTTCATGAAAAACTTTATAGTATTTGTAAGGTTTGGGTAATAAACGCTTTTACTTTTTATTTTCTTGTTTTTTGTGCTTTAATTGCTTCTAATAAAATTTGACATTAGGAGTCTGTATAACATAATTATATATAGTATGTATTGTACAAGTTTTTAAAATATTAATTCTGGAAATTTCTGATTATATTCCTCCTGCTACTAGTGTTTATTGACATTATTGATCAGATTTCTTCTATAGAATTCAATACAAACTCTTTGAAATCCCATCCTCTCTTGTGACGTCACGAAATGCCTTAAGATGACTATTTATGAATCTGGATATTTTTAACATCAATTCTTTCAAAAAGCTTATTAAAACGAAGCAAAACTAAATAATGTATTTCAGTTTTTAAGTAAAATTAATAAAAATTATTATTTTTATTTAAAAATATATTTACTTTTACTTACTTAAAAATATGACTTTATGCTTATACAACGTATAAATTTAATCCATATACATATTATTTTAGATAAATGATAACATTGAGTAACCATTATATTATTTAGAATGTATTTGCTAGCCCGAAATGCAAAACATACTGCATACAATGCTGAAACAGCTTTAAGTTCAGAAACAATTTATTTCATTAATTTCTGACAAAAAGTATTGTTGATACACTATTATTTAAGAACAAAGTGTTGTAAAACGAAAATGCTATTTCAATGCGTCATAAAAAATTAAGCTACTCGTATTTATTGGCATTATTAATTCTATTTCTTCCATTGAACTCAATGCAAACTGTCCCAAATCCCATCCTTTCTTGTGACGTCACGAAAACCAGTACCCAGACCCCCTCTTGCTTTCTCCTCTCTTTTCAGTCGCGGCGACCCCGCCTCAATGCCCTCTCATTGGGGAAAAACCCCATCGTTTAAAACTGTCGTCCTTTTTGCAGTGGTCAAAGATGGCGGTACTATCGTACTTGCAAGTTAGGGTACGCAGGAAGTTGGGAGACGGCTAGCCCCTCTAATTGCTTTTCACTCCCCCATTTTAGTCGACCAGTTGTATAATGAATCAATCCGCCACCGGCTGCAAGCTTAAAATGAATTGAACTGTCAAGCTTGTATTAATACGCTAAATTCAAAGAAATGTCAAGCTTGATTTAAGCTTATGAGCTGTCTGGGTTCTACAAGAGCACTCAAAATATTTCCAATACAATACGGTCAATGGCAGTTTAGAGACAGGCATCATAATTACAAATACATGATTATTTTTGGCGTTAAATTTGGCGATATTTTGCAAAACTCGCCATGATCGATGACAAATGGCGAGATCTTGGGCATGGACCAAAGAATGAATGACTACAGATGTGATATATTGAAGATGTCCATAAACGTTGATGTATTGAAATTCTTTTGGGTGATTCTGTAAATAACCTCTTCAGTAGATTGGAACCAAAAATCGAGATGCACAACTAGATGTTTCAACAATCTTATATACGAAATTTCAACATTCAACGACTAATAGTTTTTGAGATTTGAGAGTTATATATACATACACACGTACACCAAAAGTCGCCACGCATGGCGACTTTTGCAGTAATTCTTGAGCTGTTCCGCAGTTTTTATCAAAGGAAACACACGAAGTACTGTTTTCTTAGAACTAATTTCTAACGATACATATATGTAAGTCACCAAATTATGAAAAATGGCCATGCGGCAAATACTCAAGGTGCTCCAAGGTGCTCCGGAGTTTAAATTTTAATGTTCCAAGGAACATGCAAGAACCAAGCTATGTGTAGCTCGCTAACATTCTATCTATCGAACCTTTGGGTTTTGTCTGTTAAAATTATGCCTTTTTTTACTAATAAGCCTCATCAGGAGCCGAATTCCTCATACAAAAAGCGAGCGTAGCGAGTCTAGGGGCCTTGGCCCCTAGTGATTTAAAAAAAAATGTTATGAAGCAATTTGCTAGTACCTTAAAGGTATGTGAAATTATTATACAGTTATTACAGTTACATTATACAGTACATATTATACAGTTATATACAGTTATTACACATTATGAACTCGTTTATAACGAAACCTGATTTAGAGCCCGGATTTTACGAGAAAATTGGGAATTCTTGGTTGGACCAATATCAAGTCTATGGGAACGTAACTCGCGTTTAACGAGTCAACCCTGGTTATAGCGAGGAATACTTTTGCATATTCACAAAATTTCTACTTACCTCTACCTTTACAGGTCAGCTAATCCTTTCTCGGAAAAATTCCTTTAGCATTTATAGGTCTATGAAAGCGACGATGATAACGACGAATATGCTGAATTTCAACCTGAACCGACCGCAACATGCTCATAGCTTTTAGTGCGAAGGAAAACTTCAAACTTTTTTAGGATCTGGGGGTGCAACTGACCATGATTTTAAGACCATGAGTCTTTTCTAAAGAACAATAATACTAGAAAAAGACAATAGGACAATCAAAACAAATTAACCAACTTGTTTTGTACTGTACAGTTAAAAAAATAAGTTGTATAGTAAACGTGAACGAATGTTTCTGATTAATTCACGACTCCGTTTAGGGATGGACGCGAGATGCGAGAAATCTCGCATTGTCTCGCTGCGAGACGAGACGCGACACGAGAAAGGAAATATTTTGCGCTAGATTTCTCGCGAGAATTTCTCGTCTCGCATAAATTTACGATACGAATTACTTTTCAATCAGAATAGCAGTGCTGTATTTGAGGAGGTATGCCATCTTGAGATGGTAGGCTACACTTTGTCTGAAGCCTCTACCGTTTAACTTGCGTCTCCTTTGTTATCACTACTGGTATACTATCAGCACTCTACAATACACACAAACACGTAACATTTAAAATTAGGACAGTACGAGGTATATACGAAACACACAAAGGAGAGGATAAAGAAAACAGAGAAGAGTAGAAGACAGAAAAATTATACGGAAACAGAAGAAAGGCGGTACGGCAAATCCAAAGCCTGACGATATTTATATGGAGCCATGGGGCACTAACTTATGATAGGGGCCCCTTTTCCTATCACAAGCATTTTAACCTATTTTGGACCGCTGTTGAGTTTCGCAATGCAAAGCTTTTTTAAGATTTCCTAAATTGAATTTTAAAATTACTTACATAGATTTGAGCAAGATTAGAGACTGCTCAAAACAATTAAAGGATATTGTAAGTTTTATATAAAATAAAGATATAAGCGAAATTTTTTTTGCCGAAAATGCAAGAAGAGAATCACAAATGCAAATTTTTCTGATTTTCAAACTGTGCAGTATGCTAATTTTGAGTTCGACGTCAAAAACGTCGCTTCAGCGGCAGCGAATGAAATTGGACTTTCAACTGAATAAAAGATAATGAAGACAAGGATGATCGGCATTCAGTGACTGCTTTGTTTCGATGAGTACGATGTCTCAGCGAAGTCATTTAACCGATTTAGAAGCTTGGAGAGTTGTCGGTAAGGTTAGAAGGGGGCCAAACTCAAGCCGAAGTAGCGCAAGCCGTTGGAGTGTCACAAAGTGTGATTTCCAGGATCTGGAACCGGTTTTTGGCGACTGGAAGTGCAGGCCGAAGACCAGGGCAATGTCGTAGACGGGCAACAACGCCCAATGAAGATCGTTATTTAGTGTTAACGGCTCGGAGACACCGGAATATAAACGCTACTCTTCTCCAACAACACCTTCGCTCGGCTACTGGCACCACGGTTTCAACTCAGACTGTCCGAAACCGGCTGGCTCCATGGTGTAGGTCTGTATGCTCGCCGACCGATGGTATTTGTTAGACCAGTGGTTCCCAACCTTTTTTTAATCGCGACCCCTTTTAGATTTTTCAAAATTGTTCGCGACCCCCCCCCCCCATCCGCCATGTTTGACCAATAAAAAAATTAATAATGAAAAAAATATATCTTCACATTTAGAATTTATGTCTTTTTAACAGGTACTGATTATTAAAAGTATGATTGAAGTTGAATTTGACTGAAAAGTTTGGCTATTCTTATCTGAATATTGGTTAAAGCCAACCGCATGTCAGACATCTAATTTATGACTGGCTTTTGTCTTAATTTGCAAAAGAGTTGAAAATCTAACTTCACGCAGATAAGTGTGGATGCAAATGGCGTTAATATTTGACACGAAAGCTCAGAAATTTTCGGATATGAGCAACGCTCATCACACCAAATTGAGTTAACGGTTCTTCTTGGTATAAATCACTTGCGGAGGAGTCATTTTGCAAATTCAAAAATTCACCCTGCACTTCATCAGGAAGATCGGGGAAATCTAGAGATGTGTGAAATGGATTTCGACCGAGTGCAACATCTTGTTCACCGAACTCTGGGAAATATCTTTGAATTTCAGATTCAGGGGGGGTACTAATTACCCCCTTTAAATTAATTGCAATTACTATTTCCGATTCTTCTGTCTCAATGCATAGGTTCTCAAGCATTAGTTAACACTCCTAGATTCACCGACATCAGTTTTTGTAGCTTTCATACAAAAGCCCTGACAAGAGTAAGGATTTTTTCTTTCAAAAGGAAAAGGGAGAAATGAGGTCCCATGCCAAAGAAACGTGAAAATAGTTTACTATTAATTTCCTACAAAAGCGGTCAGTGGCGACCCCCCAAAAAAGGCATGGCGACCCACTTGGGGGTCGCGACCCCCCGGTTGGGAACCACTGTGTTAGACTAACATCAAGGCATCGTCGCGACCGCAGGGAGTGGGCAACAGAGCATGTGAACTGGAGGAGAAATGAATGGAGCAATGTTTTTTTTTTTTTTTTTTTTTTCTGACGAGTCCCGTTTTTCAGTTCATCCTGATAATAGGCGTATTTTCATCTGGAGGGACCGTGGCAGTAGGAGTAATCCTGCGTTCGTGCACGAAAGTGTCAGCTTTGGCGGTGGGGGAGTGTTGGTGCATGGTGGCATCTCCATTGACGGGCGCACAGACCCCTACATCATTCGAGATGGACCTCTGACTGGTCGCCGATATAGGGATGAGATCCTCAGACCTATTTTAGTCCCTTACGCTGCAGCAATCGGAGATGACTTCATTTTAATGGACGATAACTGCAGGCCACATCGTGCTAACCTGGTGGAGGATTTCCTTTTCGAGGAAGGAATCGTACGAATGGAATGGCCAGAGTAGTAGTAGATAAACGAGAGTTCTGCTCAGCCGGATCCCATGTTAATTCACCGGATCCTCCGGAGTCTCCGTTCGGATGTTGTCCCTGGGCTGAGAGAGAGAGGGGGGCGTGGTCGGACCGGATGTGGGGAGAGGATGTTTAAAGGGTTGATAAGAATTTTTTTTCCTTTTTTTTTCAAATAAGGGTACTTGGAAAAATTTTCAGATTGTGACATATTTTTTGAAATAAGGGGACTTGGAAAAAAATTTTCAAATTTGAACGCGCAACCTACAAAAGAATTCATAGGCTAATGATTGTTGTCCATTAGGCCGAGAATCCTTCAGGTATAAAATTGTAGGTGTATTGTGTTATACTTTAGTTTTCAAAATGAATTGGGACTTTGATTAATTTTTCGATTTTTTTATTTATTTAGTTTTCTTTACCATTTAGTAATAGAACCAATGCAAATTGAATAAATGTTGCTTAATACATACTTCTAATGTTTAGCTAATTTTGTATACTGATTATAGCATACATTTAATAAGTAACAGTTTACTAGAATATTAAAGTAGGATTTAGGATAGCCATACATTTTCTACAAATTTCTTCTACTGTTAGCGAAGTGAGAAAATTATACCATAGAACAATTTTAGTACCTATAGTTTTTACAAATAATGATTTAGATAGTGTATGAACTTTTTTATCTAAACATTTTTTTTCTTAAGAGATTTTTACCCAAGTTTTAATTTTAAGTTAAATAATGTTACAACAAATATTTTTTTAATCAAGAGTTAATTTTTTTTATTTTTTATTTTTGACCAAGTTTTAATTTTAAGTTAAATAATTTTACAACAAATATTTTTTACCAAGTTTTAATTTTACAACAAATATTTTTTACCAAGTTTTAATTTTAAGTTATATAATTTTACAACAAATATTTTTTTTATCAAATGTTTTTAATTTATCATGAAAAAATGTTAATCAAGTGTTTTTAATTTATCAAGAAAAAAAATTTAATCAAGAGTTTTAATTTTTTGTATACCGTATTTTTGTTAAGTAGCCGTTTAACATTAAAGTAAGGTTTAGGATGCCCATACATTTTCTACAAATTTAATCTACTGTTAGGCAAGTGAGAAAATTATACCATAGAAAGATTTTACAAATAATGATATAATCTTCTATTGCGAGAAAACCACTTTAACTATATATCCCCCAAAACATTTTGTATACGAAATGCATGAATACGCGTTAGATCCCCTTAGAAAGTCCTCCTACCAAGGCACCCCTCATCCTAGGCAGATACCCCGCGTGCAGGTTTGCTTTAAAACACAAACAAATAAACAAAGTACTTATCTAAACATTTTTTCTTACCCACACATTTCTGATAGATTTTAGACAGCGATTATACTAGCTTATATTTTCTATAGATCAATTAGAGAAAAAATTGCATTTTTAGTAATCCTACAAAATATTTTTACTGTATATCACAAGTAGAGTACCATGATTTATAGAGTTTGAATACGATACGAATTGTATATCACAAGTAGAGTAACATGATTTATAGAATTTCAATACGATACGAGTTAGATTGTTTATGTGCAACACTCATTGCAGTTTGACTACGAAAGCATAATTTTATACATGAATCAACCTTTTAAAGGTCTTTTATTGATGCACTTAGCATATTTTATAGAAAGGTGAGCATAACTAGCACAAACTTTTAGACTAGATAGTACTATTGTTAGAAAGTTGAACTATTGGAAATAAAAATTGAAGATGCGTTTTAGCACAGTTGTATACTGCATGTACATAAATATCTTTCAACTACTTAGATAGTTTAAATCGCAAATCATTACTTGAACTAAAAAATACAAGGTTTTTACTTACGTGAAGGGAGATCGTGCTAAATCTTCTAGTCTCTGGACAAAGTACCAACATCTATACGGCTAGCAAGACCGGAAAATCGAATAATGATTTAAAATACATTACCCCTAATTCCCGGTCCAACTAGCACATTTTCATTCATTCTTAATACCATCATATGCTGAAATAGGTATATTATTTTGACACTAAAAACAAAACACATTTGAAGATATTAAACGCTTTAAAAGTAATTTTTTTCTTATAACAATTTATCAGATTCACAATACTATTTTATGTAGGATAAAATTAGTTAGCAAGCGAAAATTTAATCTTAATTAGAATTTACTGAAATACAAATACCATGCATGCCTTATTTTCTATTTGGAGAAAGCCCTCAAACCCCAGTTTTTGTATACAAACTGCTTAAAGTACTTCTACCGATAATGCCTATTGCTATTAATTACACTGGATTACCCACTTAAAATTTCGCAAAACACCAAAATACAGAAAAACATACATTAACAAAAAAATCACACTTAAAAGTACAACACATCAAAAGTGGAAAATATAATTACCAAACTATAAGAACCACATAATTATTTTCAATTAGAATTACGGTATCAACTTATATGTAACTAAAATAATAGAAAATATTACACTTACCCTGTACTTGTACACGCGAGAGGCAAAAATAATAAAAATATTCGCAAATATATCCACAGTATAAGTAGAAACACGTGCACGCCATTTTGCTGATAACAGAAATTGAGATAAGAAAGTGCCTTGAGACCCTACAGAGCCGGCTAAATAACAGTAGGCCAGTTTGCCGATAAGATAAAACCAGGGAGGCTGTTAGGGGTATGCAATTGGGGACACGTGTTTCATTCTGCGTTCAAAAATGGGGACTTATGGATGAAGATGTTTACTACTTAAAAACATAATCTAATTTTTACAAACGCATTGGAACTTTGTAAAGGATATCTATTGAACACGTATTAAATAGATTATGATTATTCTTCTGATCGACATTATATCCTAAATTAAAATATCAAAGTTAAGCTACAACGATTAATATATTTTACGTAGTTTAGGAAACTAATGAATCATTATATTAATTTCTGTGAAACAATTAGCAAAGAGCATTATACTTAAGCATTAAAGCAAATTATTTTTGTTAAGTTTTGATAAATAACAGTAATAAATTATAGGCATTGCAGGTGAATGAGTATTCACGTATAAAATAGGTATTAAAATTATTGTTTAAAACAATTTTTACAATAATAAACTAAAATTTTTATTTAATAAAGTCATAAACTAAAATTATTAATGAAAACTTGTTAATAAATTAAACATATCAAAATTTTTACACTCAGTTTTTTTATATACTTAAATTTTACAAAGATATCCTTTTAATAAATTCATAAACTAAAACAATTTTTACAATAATAAACTAAAATATTTATTTAATAAATTCATAAACTGAAGTTATTAATGAAAACCTGTTAATAAACTAAACTGATTACTCTAAAAGATAGCTAATCACAACATATATCAGAATAAACATAAGCAATTATAATACCTGAAAAATACCGGACAACACTCTTGTTGCATGCGGACAAAACATCGGTCAGCTCGGCTAAAGAATTCTTAGGTATCCGTTGCAGGAGAACTTACCTACGCCCAACCTACAAACTCTACAAATTTAACGGCAACTGATTTTCTCTTATCAGGTAAAACAGATCAGATAAGAGATAAGGAAGTGACATGCGCAGAAGACACGTGATAGTGACGTGTGCAAATCTATGTTGATTCAATATCCGCTAGGTTCGTTGGCAGGATGTGCTATTTACATTGAGTGGCAACTCTCTGTAACAGGCTAAGACAAGTTAGATGATGCAATATCTACAGGTTTGAGGAAGGTAGAGGGCGCTTGGGTAATCACGTGATTTATTTATTTATTTATTATTATTTTATTTTATTTTTTAAAAAGAACCAATAGGAAGATATTTTAGTTAGATAAAGTGGTCAGGTGTGTGTTGCGAGACTCCCTTTACACTGTGTGCGCCTATACTTAAGACGTGTGTTTTAATTGATTTTTCGCCGAGTTTCAAAAATGTCTTTGCTTGAATCGATCGAAAATAACTTTAACATTGAATACACTCCCGAGTTTTATACTCAAAGTGATGCTGATGTGTTGCTGCAAGAAATAATACAATTGCCTTTAGATGTAAAGCCTCTGCAAAGTATTGAAAAGAAAATTTCCCCCGAGATTTATACTGAAAGTGATGTTGATGTGCTACAGCAAGAATTGTTTCAGTTACCCCTGCAAAGTAGTGAAAAGAAAATTTCCTCGACCCGTAAAGTAATTACTTTTGCTGATGAAGGAATCAATTACAGTTTACCTGGAGCAACAGTCTCTGTTTACTCTTGGATACCCATTTTGCAAAAAATACGTGAAGATCTACAGAAAGTGACAAATTATGAATTTAATATGGTACAAGTGAACTTTGGCTCTGAAGAACAACCTAAAATTGAAGACGGTAACTACGAAGATTTTAATCTAGACCTATCATCAGGTGTATGCATTCTAAGTTTTGGATCTAAACGAACTTTGGATTTTAAACCAGCGAACTGTGAAACCGCTACCATTAAATTAGAACATGGTTCAATGTGTAAGATATATCCCCCAACCAACAAACTTTTAACGCATGGTATTCCTTCTGAACCTTATGTGACAGACCCGCACATTAACCTAACATTTGCCAAAATGTACATTTATGAGCCTTCCCCGAAAAGGGCAAAGTTGGACGATTGGACGGATCATCTTTACCATAGCTTATATGCTTCTGTAAATAGTACATGGCACTTGGAAAGACTTATCTACGTTTCACTTCACGATGAAAGAACTGACTTGAAGATCCATATTAGACAATTTATTCAGAATGCCCAATTAGACTATATACCAACCGGTCAGGGAGTCGTGATGAACCCTTCCACATGGATCGAATTTATTGTAAAACTACTAGATTTTAATATAGGGCATAGCAATAGCTCTTTTATTTGTAATAATCAATTATCTGTATTTAATGATGATGGAAAATGCATCTTACAACAAATTTACAAAACCGGAGATTCATTCACGTTAAATCCAATTTCCTTAACACTTTTAAATGATCAAGTAAAAAAACTTTGCGAAATGAGAAATGAAATATTGGAATGCATTTTAAAAACGCTATATACGACGACCCTACCTCATTTAATTTTAAAATTAAAGCCCCAAAAATGTAACCGCGAACCCCATTGTACTTATGATGAGGCTAAACAACAATTAATGGATATAGTACATCAGGAAATTTTTAAAAAAATAGGCCGGGTTCAGGATCATTCTTCACAAAGGATACATACTTGTTCGAATAGAACACATGTTGATGAGCGAGAAGGTCTTATAAGTAGTAAAGCATGGTTTACGGTTGACATGACGTATATTGCAAGAGAGATATGCGAGAAAAAATGCACATGTATTTATGACGGAGAATTTTTTTCAAACATTTTCATTGAAGACTATATGAAGTATCTTCAAAATGTGCTATTTAATACATTTTTTCAACCGTTTTCAGATTTTGCTAATTCTAAGGATGGCAAAACATGTGTAATTATGTGATGTTATTGGTGTATAACTAGTATTGCAATTGTAAAAAAAAAAATTAAAACCATTGTGATTATGTAGAAAAGGCATGCTTGCTTCTACAACAGTAAGATATTACTGACTTGTGCATGCTTAGTTAAAGAATACTCATTGAAAAGTTATTATTTTCTTAATTGTGTAAATAGTTTGTGTAATTTAAAATATATTTTTGTAAATAAATAAGTTTAAATACGAAAACTTTTCTGTGTTTTCTTTATGTGTATGTGTGTGTTGATTACTTGCAATATAAAAATTTATAAAATTTTACTGAAGCAAAAAGTGGTAAAGTTAACATACTTGGTCAAGATTTAAGGTTCTCGTGTCGTGTTTTATACTTATCTTTTATACACTACAAGGTAAAAAGTTACAAATTTAACAAAATTTATTGAAGCATGTACTATGGAAACATTAATCTACTACATAGAAATAAAATGTTCTGATTAAAATCATAAACTTAAGTGTAATAGGTAAATTGAGTTACATGAGAATTCACAAAGTATTAATTTTTTTATAAAATGAACTTGGCTAAAAAAGTAAGTTTCCATAATTTTATAACTTAATCGATTTTACATGTTTTTCAAAAATAAAGTTAAGTGAGATAAAGAAACTTAGAATTTTTAAATAAAGATTTTTTGAGGTATTCTTTAATGTAAAGATCTTACCACATTTTACTTGAAGTAACAGAATATTTTAAATCAGACACTATGTTTTTAAAACATCAGAGTATTAACTTAGCATATTTTTATTAAGTAATGGGCTTGAATATTTTTATAAGAAATATCAACTAAGTGCACATATTACACATTTTACTGATTAAGATGGTTATGCTTACAAATTTTAAATAAATATGCTCTTACTTTTATACATGTTACTTGTTCAAACTAAGTGTACTTTTGATTTGTATACGTTTATGAGTTCTCATAAGTTATGAAATTATTTCTCGAAAGGAACTTAGCTATTAGAACTTTGTAAATTTTGTAGAAGTAGTATGCTTAACATGTTTTTCATGAAATGGATTTAAATTTGGTATAGAAATAATCAGTTATTTTTGCATAGATGTATAAACTTATCTTTATGTAAACCATAACTAATTAAAAGTAACATAATTTATGTCTATACAAAGTGAGGGACTTAAACTATTTTTCAGAATTATCAAGTAAAGGATTTTACAAAATACTTAGTAAACTGCATTAATAGATTGTAAGTTGTAATTTTTTTCTGTTAGAAGTTTTGCACATTGCTATATTTTATGTTCTGATAAGTCGTTGAATATATTCTTTAAATAAACTAACAGATCTGTACTTTGAAAATTTCATTGAAGTGTTGAACTTTGGTATTTTTCGAATGTTACGAACTTGATACATTTTTTCTGAAGTGCTAGATATGTGAAATTGTCTTTTTAGAAACATTGAATTATTCAACTTAGTACATTTCAGTTACTCTTTCAAGATAACGGACTTAGAATTTTTTTACAAATAGCAAGCTAGTAACTTGCTAAACGTGCTTCTTGCAAATATTTTTAAATACTGTTCTTAAAAATTATCAAAGTTGTAACTACTAAAAAGAAATAAACAAATTAAAATATAATTAAATTAAGTATTTAAAAATATTTGCAAGAAGCACGTTTAGCAAGTTACTAGCTTGCTATTTGTAAAAAAATTCTAAGTCCGTTATCTTGAAAGAGTAACTGAAATGTACTAAGTTGAATAATTCAATGTTTCTAAAAAGACAATTTCACATATCTAGCACTTCAGAAAAAATGTATCAAGTTCGTAACATTCGAAAAATACCAAAGTTCAACACTTCAATGAAATTTTCAAAGTACAGATCTGTTAGTTTATTTAAAGAATATATTCAACGACTTATCAGAACATAAAATATAGCAATGTGCAAAACTTCTAACAGAAAAAAATTACAACTTACAATCTATTAATGCAGTTTACTAAGTATTTTGTAAAATCCTTTACTTGATAATTCTGAAAAATAGTTTAAGTCCCTCACTTTGTATAGACATAAATTATGTTACTTTTAATTAGTTATGGTTTACATAAAGATAAGTTTATACATCTATGCAAAAATAACTGATTATTTCTATACCAAATTTAAATCCATTTCATGAAAAACATGTTAAGCATACTACTTCTACAAAATTTACAAAGTTCTAATAGCTAAGTTCCTTTCGAGAAATAATTTCATAACTTATGAGAACTCATAAACGTATACAAATCAAAAGTACACTTAGTTTGAACAAGTAACATGTATAAAAGTAAGAGCATATTTATTTAAAATTTGTAAGCATAACCATCTTAATCAGTAAAATGTGTAATATGTGCACTTAGTTGATATTTCTTATAAAAATATTCAAGCCCATTACTTAATAAAAATATGCTAAGTTAATACTCTGATGTTTTAAAAACATAGTGTCTGATTTAAAATATTCTGTTACTTCAAGTAAAATGTGGTAAGATCTTTACATTAAAGAATACCTCAAAAAATCTTTATTTAAAAATTCTAAGTTTCTTTATCTCACTTAACTTTATTTTTGAAAAACATGTAAAATCGATTAAGTTATAAAATTATGGAAACTTACTTTTTTAGCCAAGTTCATTTTATAAAAAAATTAATACTTTGTGAATTCTCATGTAACTCAATTTACCTATTACACTTAAGTTTATGATTTTAATCAGAACATTTTATTTCTATGTAGTAGATTAATGTTTCCATAGTACATGCTTCAATAAATTTTGTTAAATTTGTAACTTTTTACCTTGTAGTGTATAAAAGATAAGTATAAAACACGACACGAGAACCTTAAATCTTGACCAAGTATGTTAACTTTACCACTTTTTGCTTCAGTAAAATTTTATAAATTTTTATATTGCAAGTAATCAACACACACATACACATAAAGAAAACACAGAAAAGTTTTCGTATTTAAACTTATTTATTTACAAAAATATATTTTAAATTACACAAACTATTTACACAATTAAGAAAATAATAACTTTTCAATGAGTATTCTTTAACTAAGCATGCACAAGTCAGTAATATCTTACTGTTGTAGAAGCAAGCATGCCTTTTCTACATAATCACAATGGTTTTAATTTTTTTTTTTACAATTGCAATACTAGTTATACACCAATAACATCACATAATTACACATGTTTTGCCATCCTTAGAATTAGCAAAATCTGAAAACGGTTGAAAAAATGTATTAAATAGCACATTTTGAAGATACTTCATATAGTCTTCAATGAAAATGTTTGAAAAAAATTCTCCGTCATAAATACATGTGCATTTTTTCTCGCATATCTCTCTTGCAATATACGTCATGTCAACCGTAAACCATGCTTTACTACTTATAAGACCTTCTCGCTCATCAACATGTGTTCTATTCGAACAAGTATGTATCCTTTGTGAAGAATGATCCTGAACCCGGCCTATTTTTTTAAAAATTTCCTGATGTACTATATCCATTAATTGTTGTTTAGCCTCATCATAAGTACAATGGGGTTCGCGGTTACATTTTTGGGGCTTTAATTTTAAAATTAAATGAGGTAGGGTCGTCGTATATAGCGTTTTTAAAATGCATTCCAATATTTCATTTCTCATTTCGCAAAGTTTTTTTACTTGATCATTTAAAAGTGTTAAGGAAATTGGATTTAACGTGAATGAATCTCCGGTTTTGTAAATTTGTTGTAAGATGCATTTTCCATCATCATTAAATACAGATAATTGATTATTACAAATAAAAGAGCTATTGCTATGCCCTATATTAAAATCTAGTAGTTTTACAATAAATTCGATCCATGTGGAAGGGTTCATCACGACTCCCTGACCGGTTGGTATATAGTCTAATTGGGCATTCTGAATAAATTGTCTAATATGGATCTTCAAGTCAGTTCTTTCATCGTGAAGTGAAACGTAGATAAGTCTTTCCAAGTGCCATGTACTATTTACAGAAGCATATAAGCTATGGTAAAGATGATCCGTCCAATCGTCCAACTTTGCCCTTTTCGGGGAAGGCTCATAAATGTACATTTTGGCAAATGTTAGGTTAATGTGCGGGTCTGTCACATAAGGTTCAGAAGGAATACCATGCGTTAAAAGTTTGTTGGTTGGGGGATATATCTTACACATTGAACCATGTTCTAATTTAATGGTAGCGGTTTCACAGTTCGCTGGTTTAAAATCCAAAGTTCGTTTAGATCCAAAACTTAGAATGCATACACCTGATGATAGGTCTAGATTAAAATCTTCGTAGTTACCGTCTTCAATTTTAGGTTGTTCTTCAGAGCCAAAGTTCACTTGTACCATATTAAATTCATAATTTGTCACTTTCTGTAGATCTTCACGTATTTTTTGCAAAATGGGTATCCAAGAGTAAACAGTGACTGTTGCTCCAGGTAAACTGTAATTGATTCCTTCATCAGCAAAAGTAATTACTTTACGGGTCGAGGAAATTTTCTTTTCACTACTTTGCAGGGGTAACTGAAACAATTCTTGCTGTAGCACATCAACATCACTTTCAGTATAAATCTCGGGGGAAATTTTCTTTTCAATACTTTGCAGAGGCTTTACATCTAAAGGCAATTGTATTATTTCTTGCAGCAACACATCAGCATCACTTTGAGTATAAAACTCGGGAGTGTATTCAATGTTAAAGTTATTTTCGATCGATTCAAGCAAAGACATTTTTGAAACTTGGCGAAAAATCAATTAAAACACACGTCTTAAGTATAGGCGCACACAGTGTAAAGGGAGTCTCGCAACACACACCTGACCACTTTATCTAACTAAAATATCTTCCTATTGGTTCTTTTTAAAAAATAAAATAAAATAATAAATAAATAATAAATAAATAAATAAAAATCACGTGATTACCCAAGCGCCCTCTACCTTCCTCAAACCTGTAGATATTGCATCATCTAACTTGTCTTAGCCTGTTACAGAGAGTTGCCACTCAATGTAAATAGCACATCCTGCCAACGAACCTAGCGGATATTGAATCAACATAGATTTGCACACGTCACTATCACGTGTCTTCTGCGCATGTCACTTCCTTATCTCTTATCTGATCTGTTTTACCTGATAAGAGAAAATCAGTTGCCGTTAAATTTGTAGAGTTTGTAGGTTGGGCGTAGGTAAGTTCTCCTGCAACGGATACCTAAGAATTCTTTAGCCGAGCTGACCGATGTTTTGTCCGCATGCAACAAGAGTGTTGTCCGGTATTTTTCAGGTATTATAATTGCTTATGTTTATTCTGATATATGTTGTGATTAGCTATCTTTTAGAGTAATCAGTTTAGTTTATTAACAGGTTTTCATTAATAACTTCAGTTTATGAATTTATTAAATAAATATTTTAGTTTATTATTGTAAAAATTGTTTTAGTTTATGAATTTATTAAAAGGATATCTTTGTAAAATTTAAGTATATAAAAAAAACTGAGTGTAAAAATTTTGATATGTTTAATTTATTAACAAGTTTTCATTAATAATTTTAGTTTATGACTTTATTAAATAAAAATTTTAGTTTATTATTGTAAAAATTGTTTTAAACAATAATTTTAATACCTATTTTATACGTGAATACTCATTCACCTGCAATGCCTATAATTTATTACTGTTATTTATCAAAACTTAACAAAAATAATTTGCTTTAATGCTTAAGTATAATGCTCTTTGCTAATTGTTTCACAGAAATTAATATAATGATTCATTAGTTTCCTAAACTACGTAAAATATATTAATCGTTGTAGCTTAACTTTGATATTTTAATTTAGGATATAATGTCGATCAGAAGAATAATCATAATCTATTTAATACGTGTTCAATAGATATCCTTTACAAAGTTCCAATGCGTTTGTAAAAATTAGATTATGTTTTTAAGTAGTAAACATCTTCATCCATAAGTCCCCATTTTTGAACGCAGAATGAAACACGTGTCCCCAATTGCATACCCCTAACAGCCTCCCTGGTTTTATCTTATCGGCAAACTGGCCTACTGTTATTTAGCCGGCTCTGTAGGGTCTCAAGGCACTTTCTTATCTCAATTTCTGTTATCAGCAAAATGGCGTGCACGTGTTCTACTTATACTGTGGATATATTTGCGAATATTTTTATTATTTTTGCCTCTCGCGTGTACAAGTACAGGGTAAGTGTAATATTTTCTATTATTTTAGTTACATATAAGTTGATACCGTAATTCTAATTGAAAATAATTATGTGGTTCTTATAGTTTGGTAATTATATTTTCCACTTTTGATGTGTTGTACTTTTAAGTGTGATTTTTTTGTTAATGTATGTTTTTCTGTATTTTGGTGTTTTGCGAAATTTTAAGTGGGTAATCCAGTGTAATTAATAGCAATAGGCATTATCGGTAGAAGTACTTTAAGCAGTTTGTATACAAAAACTGGGGTTTGAGGGCTTTCTCCAAATAGAAAATAAGGCATGCATGGTATTTGTATTTCAGTAAATTCTAATTAAGATTAAATTTTCGCTTGCTAACTAATTTTATCCTACATAAAATAGTATTGTGAATCTGATAAATTGTTATAAGAAAAAAATTACTTTTAAAGCGTTTAATATCTTCAAATGTGTTTTTGTTTTTAGTGTCAAAATAATATACCTATTTCAGCATATGATGGTATTAAGAATGAATGAAAATGTGCTAGTTGGACCGGGAATTAGGGGTAATGTATTTTAAATCATTATTCGATTTTCCGGTCTTGCTAGCCGTATAGATGTTGGTACTTTGTCCAGAGACTAGAAGATTTAGCACGATCTCCCTTCACGTAAGTAAAAACCTTGTATTTTTTAGTTCAAGTAATGATTTGCGATTTAAACTATCTAAGTAGTTGAAAGATATTTATGTACATGCAGTATACAACTGTGCTAAAACGCATCTTCAATTTTTATTTCCAATAGTTCAACTTTCTAACAATAGTACTATCTAGTCTAAAAGTTTGTGCTAGTTATGCTCACCTTTCTATAAAATATGCTAAGTGCATCAATAAAAGACCTTTAAAAGGTTGATTCATGTATAAAATTATGCTTTCGTAGTCAAACTGCAATGAGTGTTGCACATAAACAATCTAACTCGTATCGTATTGAAATTCTATAAATCATGTTACTCTACTTGTGATATACAATTCGTATCGTATTCAAACTCTATAAATCATGGTACTCTACTTGTGATATACAGTAAAAATATTTTGTAGGATTACTAAAAATGCAATTTTTTCTCTAATTGATCTATAGAAAATATAAGCTAGTATAATCGCTGTCTAAAATCTATCAGAAATGTGTGGGTAAGAAAAAATGTTTAGATAAGTACTTTGTTTATTTGTTTGTGTTTTAAAGCAAACCTGCACGCGGGGTATCTGCCTAGGATGAGGGGTGCCTTGGTAGGAGGACTTTCTAAGGGGATCTAACGCGTATTCATGCATTTCGTATACAAAATGTTTTGGGGGATATATAGTTAAAGTGGTTTTCTCGCAATAGAAGATTATATCATTATTTGTAAAATCTTTCTATGGTATAATTTTCTCACTTGCCTAACAGTAGATTAAATTTGTAGAAAATGTATGGGCATCCTAAACCTTACTTTAATGTTAAACGGCTACTTAACAAAAATACGGTATACAAAAAATTAAAACTCTTGATTAAATTTTTTTTCTTGATAAATTAAAAACACTTGATTAACATTTTTTCATGATAAATTAAAAACATTTGATAAAAAAAATATTTGTTGTAAAATTATATAACTTAAAATTAAAACTTGGTAAAAAATATTTGTTGTAAAATTAAAACTTGGTAAAAAATATTTGTTGTAAAATTATTTAACTTAAAATTAAAACTTGGTCAAAAATAAAAAATAAAAAAAATTAACTCTTGATTAAAAAAATATTTGTTGTACCATTATTTAACTTAAAATTAAAACTTGGGTAAAAATCTCTTAAGAAAAAAAATGTTTAGATAAAAAAGTTCATACACTATCTAAATCATTATTTGTAAAAACTATAGGTACTAAAATTGTTCTATGGTATAATTTTCTCACTTCGCTAACAGTAGAAGAAATTTGTAGAAAATGTATGGCTATCCTAAATCCTACTTTAATATTCTAGTAAACTGTTACTTATTAAATGTATGCTATAATCAGTATACAAAATTAGCTAAACATTAGAAGTATGTATTAAGCAACATTTATTCAATTTGCATTGGTTCTATTACTAAATGGTAAAGAAAACTAAATAAATAAAAAAATCGAAAAATTAATCAAAGTCCCAATTCATTTTGAAAACTAAAGTATAACACAATACACCTACAATTTTATACCTGAAGGATTCTCGGCCTAATGGACAACAATCATTAGCCTATGAATTCTTTTGTAGGTTGCGCGTTCAAATTTGAAAATTTTTTTCCAAGTCCCCTTATTTCAAAAAATATGTCACAATCTGAAAATTTTTCCAAGTACCCTTATTTGAAAAAAAAAGGAAAAAAAATTCTTATCAACCCTTTAAACATCCTCTCCCCACATCCGGTCCGACCACGCCCCCCTCTCTCTCTCAGCCCAGGGACAACATCCGAACGGAGACTCCGGAGGATCCGGTGAATTAACATGGGATCCGGCTGAGCAGAACTCTCGTTTATCTACTACTGGCCAGCGTGTTCTCCAGATATGAATCCAATAGAGCACATTTGGGACGCTCTTGGAAGACGAGTTGCTGGCCGCCAGCCACCCCCACAAACTCTCCAAGAACTGGAAAGAGCTCTTCTGGAAGAGTGGGACAGAATACCCCAACTCGTGATTAATAGCCTCATTGACTCCATGCCTCAAAGGTGTTCAACTTTGCTGGCCGTCCGTGGAAACCATACCCCCTACTGAATATGATTTCCTTTGAAGAAAACACCTTTTCTTATTCTTTTTTTCTCATATGCACAAATTGTGCTTTTTCCTTTTCTACACAAATGCGCAATAAAATGCATTTTTTTCTGCCAAACATGTGTAATTTATTCTCATACAACCTACTACGTCTGTCGACCATGTATCAATCAGCTAAAAAGTTTCCCAGCCACAAGATCCACTTAAAACCGCAATATCCTCTAATTTTTTTGAGCAGTGTATATTTAAAAATTATTTTTATTTTAATATTTGTAACCCATTTGCATCATTAGCTCGTATGGACGCTAAATGACACACGTGTCCAGGGATGGCTATTATATGACACTTCTGTTCGTACTTTTGAAACTTCATTTTAAGAAACGATAAAACTATAATATAAAACTTCAATTATCCTTTGTAAAAGAAATATGTTTATATTTTTTATGCTTAGTGCTTTTCCGTTTAATACGTTTTCCACTTAAAGTGTTTGATCAAAACTGGGAAAAGTTCTCATAACACACACACGTGTGTGTGTGTGTATTGTCGGTTGTATAAGTGGGTTACACTGTATATATATATATTGTCATACGACTATCTAGATAATAATTTGATGGAAAAGAAAACCTCCATGTATAATTTTATATATAATAATTATAGAATGATTTTTTTAAAAGGAACCATTCATTTATTAATTTGCGCAGAGTAATCTTTGCCTGTAAATAAAAACCAATGGAATTAAATCATTATAAAAACATATAAAACATTATTTAATACGGCGGATTAATCAGTTAAAGTTTTTTATTTGGGAATACCTTATTCCCCCGTAAACGATATATATTTCCGTTACACACATAACCATCATCAGTCGTTTCTGGATCTCACACTAAAGCCGCCATTAGTGTGAGATCCAGAAACGACTGATGATGGTTATGTGTGTAACCGAAATATATATCGTTTACGGGGGAATAAGGTATTCCCAAATAAAAAACTTTAACGGAATTAAATCATCTTGTTAGATTATTCTTTTAATTAGCCTCCCCCTCCCCAACTCATCACTGACGTCAACATAGATATTCGATTTCACAGTTTTGATAATTGTTGTTTTTTTTTGTAAATATTTAGGTAGCTTAAAAATGAGGTTTGAATTGCAAGTGAATTTTAATGTCTAATTCATATTTGCCCATAATCCAGAGTTATGAATAAATTATTCAAGTTTGTTATCATTATTTTTCATAGAAATAATTTCAAACTTATTTAGAATGTCAGGGTATAATTATTACATTTTTTAAAATGGTTGATGCAAGTATGCTTACTTTGATATTTTATTCTCTAATTGTGTACTTAATAATTGTTATTTTTTGTTTACTAATATTGGCTACATTTCATCAAAATGGATGAATACGTATGTAATTAAATCTTTTGGATATTTCATATTTTTCTCTTAAATAAATTAATATTTATAAATAAAATATTTCATCAGTTATTAAAAATGCTTCTTTCACTATAAGCCAAGCTATGCGAATGTAAATGAATGATCTACGGGAGCGATTTCGCTAATACAACTCTGGGTCTCCGCGAAGCATTCAAAGATCCATGTTGAGAAACAACCTTGGTCACAAGTCTTCTCTGTTGTCTCTTCTTTTTGATGGTGTGAATGAACAGGTTAAACCAGAGTTCTCGATTAAATATGAAAACCATATCTCATACGTTGAAACGAGGGGGGTAGGGGATAAGCAGGCTTCATTATAACTATCCCGTCCCCAATTGAAACTTTTATGAATTCACTATTCTGCACATTTAGGCCGCTTAATTAGTTTAAAATTTTATTTGCGCAACATGTCCTGAGTTCTGCATCATTTCTAACAAAATTCAAAGCTTTATATAATTTAAAAAGCAAACGAAACTCCCATCAACCACACATATTACATTTACGCATTTATGCAGTTCCGGAAATAAATAAATAAAAACAAATATTTTTTCGGCAGTGGCGTAGCCAAGGGGGGTCATAACCCCCCCATGAGGAATTTTTTGCCATACAAAATGTATATTCTTCACTACATAATGGCACACACGTATACAGATATATATTGGTTGCAGTAGTCGTAACCCCCCCCCCCCCATGAAAAATTTCTAGCTACGCCCCTGTTTTCCGGTGTCATGTCACATTATATATACGGATTAAATCTGAATTTTTATCACTTCAAATGCACATATGAGTTAATATGGTGACTAATATGGTAATATGTATACAACTATGTTATTATTAATATTGATTTTCAATCAAATAGTATTAAAGTTACTAAAAATAAGGCAACAAAATCGCGGTCCTTAATTTTGCGAGACTCGCGTATCGAGACAGGCAATTTCTCTCCGAGACGCGAGACGAGATAAATTGTTTGCAAGACGAGACGAGACAGGGGTTTACCACTGCGAGACGAGACGAGACAGCTCTGTTTCTCGTCCCGCGTCCGTCCCTAAAACCGTTTTTTACGAGTACTCGGTTATAACGAGCAAATATCGCGGTCTCTTAACTCGTTATAAGCGAAATCGACTGTATTATCACAAGTAGCGTTAAACCAGTGATAATCAAAGTTGTTTATGAATGCTTCATTTGTACGGTTTTTAGATCGGTCCCTTAACAAACGGTGTTTTACTGTATGTAATCCAAGATAACGTCCTAAAATATATTGTGACCCTTCATCGAAAGCATGGCGTTATTTAATTACACGAGGAATCTGAAAATAAGGATGTTCCTCCACGAGCATATAACAAGCGATAAATTTATGAGATTATAAAACCTTCAGAAAAAATTCTCAAATTTGGAACATTTTGCTGAATGATTCGAATTCCTGAAAATTTTGAAGTGCATTTCTATGTTTATGAATTTCTCTAGAAAAGTTCATAACTCGCAAAGGCTTATTATACAGTACATTGTATATTGCAGCGTTTAAAGAGACATTCTAAAATTTTTCGAGCGCTGAAGCAGTTAGTTTACTTTTATTTGTCATGAAAGGCAGTGATTCTGAGAAAATAAATTATATGAAATGACTTCAAGTCCTACAGAAGAGATTATCTTAGTTCTGGTTGGTTCCAGTATAAAACATTTTACTCTGATTTTGTAATAATTATTATAGATCCATCCTGAAAGGGGACGTTTATAAGGGGGCGGGATAGGAGGTCTGGATAACACGCAACCCCTTATTGTACGTACAAATGCTAATTAGAGACGAATATCCAGCTTTTGCATTCATCACTGAAAATAGTATACTGTAAAATAAATTTAAATTTATATAAATTATGAAAAATCTTTTATTAATTTACAAAAGTATACATCAATTTTGTGAATTCTATAATTCAAAGAGTAACAAAAACTCACTTTAAGAATCACTTACTCTAAAGAATTTGAGAGATTTTTAGCACTACTGAAATTTTTTACAAAATACAATAAAATTTACTGTCAATCAAATTTTATAGTAAGAATGGTGCTCCCTACCACACCCACCGTAGCTGGACTCAACCCATGTGAAAGCTATAACTAGGACCGTACTGTTTAAATAACAAAGACGTTAATTCTGCATTTAATAAATAAAATGATTATTACATAATTTTCAATGTTTCTTTTCTGTTCTTTTTGGTGTATGTGAATGTGGAAATTTTATTTAATTTATTTTTTAACACTATAATGAAAAAATATTGTTCCCTTTTATCCAATTAATGTCTGATTCATTTTGCGTCAACACGAAAAGGGAAAACTAAAAACACTAGATCACCAACAATGCTGAGATTCCGTTAGAGAATATATTTTTAGGAGCATCCAAGTTGGCGAACGTATTTTTTCATCGTTTGTTTTTCACTTTTTATTTTCCCCTTTTCGAAATGGCAACCCCACACATGTGTGTATGTGTGCCTGCGAAGAGCGGCGGGAAGTTTTTATTCAGGACGTAATGGAGAAGACATTCTGCTGAGCAGAGAAGCGTAGGGGGGAAATTGGAGAAAGCATCCGAAGAAGAACAGCAAGACGAGAGACCTCGGAGAGAAAAATAAATAATGTATGTGAAGTGATTTTTCGAATTTTTGATTTCAGATTGCGTAACGCGGAAACCGGCGTCATCACTTTCTGGAATTAGCAAAAACTAAAGAAGTAGAGGTAAGATGAATCATGTTTTTTTTTATTATCTGATGTACTTTCTAAATGTAACAGAGGATATTTAACATTTTTATTATGATTTCTCGGAAAGGATTGGAAAAATATCGATGTTACAGTGGTGGGTGGGCAGGAAAAAACGGTTTTTCAAGAGCGTATTCTAAATGACGACTGTGGTCACCTGCCTTTAAATCCACTCTTTAAAATTGCCACACGGGGTACTCCATAAATGATGCGACATTTTTTCAATATTTTTGTCCCCTCTCCCTTGTTACCTGTCACACTACATTACAAAAACAAATACTTACAGTTCGTAAGCTAAGTATTTCGCTTTTGATCCTATTTCAAATTTCATTTTTAATTTTTAAATATGTGTTCGAATGACATTTGTGAACCTACCTAGCAATAATAATGATGGTTGTATTTGTTTTGTACGAAATAGGATTAAAAGTATGCAACAGAAGGAGTTTTTTCTTCTTGAGTGAAGAATTTATTCTGCTACCATTTTCTCAAAACCTATCCTAAGTGCCTCTTTGAAGGGTATAAAAAAGTCTCATGAAAGTTGTTTTAGCCTCGATTAAAAAAAAAAAAAATGCACTCGAAGTTTGGTAATTTCATAACAACTTAACAAAATTTACTTCCAGAGTTAACTATTTTTATTTCAACCAAAATGTGTGATGTCACACTTCTTGTGACCCCTTGTCACAACTATCGCAATTTCACCAAACCCCTCTCCTCCTCCAAGCATGACATCATTTTGTGGATGCTCCGATGTAAACAAGCTTTTAGATCGGAAGAAATGTTTTTTCACTTAATGAAATATTGTTGTTCCGCCATTTAGAAGCATTTTTAAAGGTACAGTACTATTAACCCAATCCACTGGATTTTTTCTCGTTTTTTTTTTTTTTTCCGGGGTTTTGGGGGGCAAGGATGGGGTTTCAGAATGTTAATTTTGCTAATTACTAAATACAACTCCAAGCAACTAATTTCAATAAGGAAATATAGGGAAACAGTTAAATCAATAATAATAATTAATCAATAATAACAATAATCTTTTATACTTGAAAAAAATATATAAATCAAAATAATAATCAATCGTGGTTTGATTTTAATTGATAAATTGATTATTATTTGATGATTTCAACAATGAAATTAAATTACTATATTGTTGAATCAAAACTTTTAAACTAGTATTTTGTTCTGGATTAAAAAAAAAAACTTTTTTTTAAAAAATCCAGTTAAGTTAAAGTGATACGCATAAAAATTTTCTACAGAACAAGTCATTCTGAATTCTTCTTAGTGGCGGTGCAGGGCGGAGGGGAGGGGCTGTTGATAAACTTTACAGCTGGTGAATTGATATTAAGAAAGATACTAGCTATGTAGTTTAAAGTTGAAATTATGAAAAACCCTGTAGGATTGTTTTCCTGTTTTTTTTTTCTTTCTAGTGGGCTTTCTCAAAAAAAAAAAAAAAAAAAAAACCACCCATCCAGGTCTTTTTGGGTTGGGCAAAATTGTAACTACAAAAGCCCTGCAAACAGGCAATTAACAACACTGAGAAAAATCTTAAGGGGCCGTTCACAAGGGATGAACACTTTTTTTTTTTTTTTTTTGTAAAATTTTTGAAACCCGTCCTCCTGTTTGTCACAAAGTGTCACAGTTCGCTATGATCCCACCCTCTGCACCCCTGTCACATGTCACGCTTGATCCACATAAGCTGATACAGGTTGTCCGAAAAGGTGGTGACGGGCTTTAATTCTTTATCTATTAGAGATATGTGTGTAATGCAAATTCAAAATATATTCAAATTAAGGTAGGAAATAAGACTACATTAAGAAAAAAATCCTCTCGTTAATTTTCAAAAACTTACACTTTTTAAATTGTTATATGACCCCGTACAAAAAAATTCCCAATTCATATTTTCCATACACTAAAGAAGTGATGCACAAAATTTCAGCTTTTCATCATAAAACGTCTCACATATATTTAAACAAAGATGACCAGGAAGGAGCTGTACATGAATTCGAATGTAAACTTTTATTGCTAGAGTGAGAAAATAAATATTTTTCGTAATTTCTGTACGACCCCTGAAATGCGATCATCTGATGTTCCTTTCATTGTACTTTTTCTCTTCGAGAGCCATTGAAAAGTGATTTAAGTCAGTATATATTTATCTTCATACCTCTGACAGTTTTTAGGATATAATTCTTAATTTGTGTTATGCGTAACTTTTTGAAAATTAAAAGTCAAAGTCAAACATTGGCGCAACAGCCCCTCTGGGGGGACAAGGCCTGCACTGCCCAACCGTGCGTTCGCGACCATGGGCACTGGGGTTCGGATGCATATGCCTCGGCCAGGTGGTCAGCGTAACTCGTAGCCCCAAGGGTTTGACCCCAAGCAAGCTTTTTTCATTTTATGGACCCACTCAAGGGATGAAAGGATGAGTCGACCTTGCCCAGTCCGGGACCTGTCGAAACCGTGACCTGTGGGACGGCAGCGCAGTAGGTTAACCATTACACCACTGGGCTTGCGTTTGAAAATTAACGAGAGGAATTTTTCCTCAATGGAGTCTTATTTCCGACCTTATTTTGAATATTTTTTTCCAATTTACATTGCCCACTGTTCTTTAATAGATAAAGAATTAAAGTCCATTATCACCTTTTTGGGACACCCTATATATACAACTTGAAGTTGAGAAACAAAGCACTGCACAGATCCTATTTCAGATTTTTATTTTGAAACATTAACTATGTGAGATACTTAAAAACTTTATAAAAAACACAGACATAAAATATCAACAATTTGCGTGTAATAGTTTGTATGCTATTTTACAAAGTTTTTATTAAATTTACCTTTTAACGCCAGCTTTGCTGAGTGCCGCAGCGCAAGTTTTATTGATTGTTACCAGCTGAGTTCGCCAGCGCCAGTTTTTATTGATTCTTGTTTACTATATTTTTAACTATGTGTTTTAATCAGAGGTAGAAATTACAATATTTAGTCAGTGGTGCAAAGGACCAGTGGCTCCATGACTTCCCTGGTCCGTAACATTTATCACTGGTCCGTACGTGATTTTAAAAGAAACTGAAAAACAGAAGAAATTATATGAGTAATATACTATATTGATTTCCGATTCGTTAAGAGCTGAATTATAAAATGTAAATACCTATTATGAAAATATTAAATAGATCAAATTATGACATGTATTGATAAAATTTGATTACATATATTGTGGAACTAAATGAGGAAAGTGGCACAGCCAGCTGTCGTCAAAAAAGGGTCTCTAGATCTGTGGCACGCGATGAACGTTTCGATCGTCCACCATCTTGCTGGTAGTTAAGTCGAGCGATGGCAACGGCTGCCCTTTTTTCAACATTGGGCAATCCATCCAGCTGTTCTCGCGTTCTTCCCTTTTCCAGCAGATGTTAGTGCTGTTAAGAAATCAAATCTATTCTTCGTGACTGGCAACAGTCAAAACGTCAGAGTTTGGTGTCCTCACGTCGAGGACACCGCGGGTTGAACGGTTAAATGAAAAAAATGAAGCTCTTGAAAAATGTGCATATGATGGAATGGACGTACAAAGAAGTCATAGGGTGTCATATTAGATTTTTTTTGTCTACTTATACAATTCATTTACTTGCATGATGAATTTCTACCATTTTTTAGCAGATGTCAATGCTGTTAAAAATAATCGTGACCATTTTTTTTACGGAAAATGAAGTGCTAAAAAGTAAAGGGTTCTCGTGGAGCTATGTCACCCGCAACTATTTTTATAGAAATCAAATCTATTCTTCGTGAACGGTAACAGTCAAAACGTCGGAGTTTGGTGTTCCCAGAGCGGGAACACTGCGCGTTAAAGGGTTGTTAAGATCGAGCTCGAACGCTTGCTCGGGTTAGAAATTTATGTTTTTCTTATTTTTTGAACGATAAAATAAAATTGCTGAAAAAAAAGCAAAAACAATTTATTCTATAGAAAAATTAAATTTAAATACTTCTTTCGGCCAGCAGTAATACCTTTAACTGAATTAAAATTCTCAAGAAATAAAATTGAACTTGAAAACAAGCCCGGTCTTAAGGGGACAGAACGTTACTGGTCCACGGACAAATTTTGTATTCTACTGGTCCGTTATATATTTCAGTGGTCAGACCAGCGGACCACCGCACCGTTAATTATGAACACCGAATTTAATGACATTTCTGAGCTTAACAATAATAATGATTCATGCACTTATTTTCTTTGACATAATATAAAGCTCTACAAATAATAGAGTGAAACCTCTCAAGTTGACACTTTTCTGGGGATGGGACATGATATAGAAATGTGTTTCTATAAATTGAACACCTCTGAAAGTTGGACACTTTTTGAGGGAAACGCTGGTGTTCAACTTATGGAGTTTTCACTCGCAGTAATAATTAGTATGGTACTTAGGAATTTGAACTATTTTGCTTTAAATCCTTATTTTATGAACTCAAGATACTCTTAACACACACATAAAAAGGAATATAAGCAAGAGAAAAAAAATCACATGAAAAATGCTTTAGCCCAGATTAAAAAAGCACTCTCAAATTATAGTAATTTCAAAATTTAATCTGATTTTAAATGTTTTTATTTTAACAAAATGTGAGATGTTCCACTTGTAATGACCCCTTCCACCTTGTCACAAACTAATATTACTCGCGTAAATCCGGCTTCAGACAGGTCAGTGTCATTAGTCAAGACTATATCGGGTTGCCCCCTCCTAGATTGTCATTGAAGGAAACCCCTCCTCCCGTCGAGTCACTCCATCCCTTTCAATAATTTTAAAAATTTATTCACTCCGGAAATTTTGAGTGTATGGTTGATTAAACATTTTTCAGATAATAGGATATTTTTATCCACTAGAAATTTATACAGCTATATGTGTGCTTTGAACAGATTTAACTGTAATAGATAGTAAACAGATAAACAGCGCAACGGTTTTTTTTAATTTAATAATAGGATTTATTTTTTAAGATTACATGTGTAGATAACTCTCTTGGGGAATACAAGTATCCAGTTGATTCACATAAAAAATCAAAATTATTATATAGATAGTAAGAAAAATTCATAAAATCCAATACTAATGCATTTATTTGTGTTACAATTTAAACTGTACATTTAATTACTTTTCAAGCAAAAAATTCAAATTTTAAAAATCCTTAATTTTCTTAACATTTGCTCTTAAGACACGAACGATGAACGTTTCGATCGTCCGCCATCTTGCTGGTAGTTAAGTCGAGCGATGGCAACGGCTGCCCTTTTTTCAGCATTGGGCAATCTTTCCAGCTGTTCTCGCATTCTTCCATTTTTCAGTAGATGTCAGTGCTGTTAAAAATAATCGTGACCAATTTTTTGACGGGAAATGACCTGCTAAAAAGTAAAGGATTCTGAGGCTATGTCACCCGCAACTATTTTTATAGAAATCAAATCTATTCTTCGTGACTGGCAACAGTCAAAACGTCAGAGTGTAGTGTTCCCAGAGCGGGAACACTGCGCGTTAAAGGATTAAGTTTAGCATAAACCTGGTAGTAAGTTTCATTTAACTATTCCTAAAATAATAAATCAATTAAATGATTAGTTTTTGGATTGTTTATTGACATAAATATTTATTAAATTTTTTTATATTTAATTAGCTTTCATCAAGAGCGGCTTAATTTTTCTATCGGCGATTTAGAAGAATCGGCGTCAAATTGACAGAAATATTCTTTCAGATTTGTGCAGAGTCCCTCGATACCCAGCTTCTTTCTTTTTTTCGACCCTTTGGAAAAAACCCTTTGACGAAGACTTCCTAATTACTGTATACTTTCTTATTCAAATTTACCTTATCCAAATATCTTATCCAAATTACTGCATTCTTTTTTCACGGTATGTGTACATTATTTAGAATTAACAATTAGACTTTGAGTCCAAGCCTAGTTTTGGTTTCCTTTTCGGGGCAGAATCCCAAAATGAAAATCTTAGTACATTGAAAATAGTTTTTAAAGCCTTCTGTTTAGCGTAAAAAGAGTTTGCATGTGAAATAAAAAGTAGCCGGATGGCGTCCCTACGCGACTAATCACTGACTGAAAGTAAAGTATCAATGTCATAACAACAGTACAAAATTTTGAAAAGTGTTCCACGACTCACCAATAGTTTGTCGAAGCAAAGTAACCACTGTCTCGCCCCGTGTATTTGCTTTAGATCGTTCGAACTGAAGCACGCACCCTTTCAAAGATTTACTGAAAGTGGTGACTCAGAGATCACCCCCCACACAATCTCTCCCAGTCTTTTTGAAAAAATTCTGCCTTTTCAACCGTTTGGACGCTCTTAAACAAGATAATTGCTTTAAAAAAATTTAAGTTAAACTGTTTTATTGAAAAAAAATATCAGATCAAACTAGAAATGTGCAATGTCTGACGCCAAATTTGACAATTTTCACCAAATGTCGCCGAAATTGGCGATATTTGAAGACACAGAATGTATTAAATTGTATTGTCATTAGAACTAAAGGTATACCAAATATTAGATCAAAGTAAAGGTGTGTAATGTCTGACGCCAAATTTGACGATTTTCACCAAATGTCGTCGAAATTGGCGATATTTGAAGATACAGAATGTATTAAATTGTATTGTCATCAGAACTAAAGGTGTGTACCAAATGTCAAATCAATTTGTCAACAAGAAGGGGGTCAAATTTCAATTACCAAATTTGACCCAACAGGGTGAACTAAATAAAACCATTTAAAAATTATGTATTTCGGACGGCCTTGGACTTTGAGCACTAGTAATCATCTCTCTAAGCCTAAGCAATTTAAGTAAAAGGCTATTCATGTTTACCGATATCAATTTTTTGCAATCTTCTGAAATATCAAAGAATATCAAGGACAATTCCCTCACTCCCCAAATTTGATATCGATATCATTCCAAACCCAAGCCGAGTTAAATGTCCTTAAATAAAAATTTAAAACATGTTTTAAATCACAAAATCGATATCTATGGTTTATGGTACATGGATGAGAATTAACAGTTTGTTCTACCAGATTATTCTGAATGTTTTTCATGTCAGCTCACAACTTACTGACTCCTGTTTGATGAAAAAACACCAAGTTTGTTTGGGAAAAATGAGCGACCAGTCAGTTAGTTCGTAAATAACAACTACGAGACTATTGTTCGAATCAAGCAACAACTCTTATCACCATAACACAGATTTGCCTACGTAGTTTTTCCTCTAGAAGAGTTAAGTATCAGCGAAAATGGACGAATTTATCCGGAACAGATGCTTTGCCGATACTTTTAAAATGTGAAAGTACCGATTCCTATGCCTATAAAAAAGGAGATATCGGCACCACTACTATCGGTCGATCCCTATTATAGTAGCGTAACAAGAGCTGACAATCCCTCGTGGTCAAAATTTTCTGAGATTTAAGTGCTTCTTTTTTTGTTTTCTCTTTAAGTGCATCGATATGCAACTTATGTTGTCGAAGAAAAATGGTCTTTGGTCATCGATGTCATTTACATTATCCGAAACTCGAGAAGAGAGGTTTGAAAGGAAATATTTTTGAGATAAACATGAAAAATTCGTTGAATTTAGATTGTAAACGCAAGGAATTAAAAAAAAAAAAAAAAAAAATCGAGATTTGGTGGTTTTTCGAGATAAACAGGTTCGACTGTACTAGATTCAATGCACGCAAAGAATTTCATATAAAATTAAAATTTATCAGTTTAAAAGCTGAAACCACTGAACCAAAGTCATTTATGTTGGAAATGGACTCATAATTGATCCGTTTTAACCGATGTGCGTTGTTTGTTTGTTCTTCCCCGAAATCTGGCCACCCAATCAAGCGTGGTGCATTTTGAAAAGCAGTTTTGAGGGAAGGACTTAGCAAACATAGAGAGCTAAGGGGTAGATATGATAACAAGATAGATACACCAGTGGCTGAGTGCATAGCTCTCGAACTGGGAGACGGATAGTTGCCTGTTTTTAAACCCAGGTCACGTCCGTCCAGGCGCGGATTCAAGGGGAGGGCGGTGGGGGCGATCGCCCCCTCCTGGGCGAAGTCCAAAAATCTGTTATAATCTGTTAAAATATATTATGAAAGTATAATGAAAATTATGTAGCCTTTTTCTAAGGGGTGTATTGCGGGTACTACTCCCTTTCCCTTTTAATCATCGCTCGTATATAGATTTTACCAATAAAACAATTAATTACATTAATTGGTATAATTGATTATATTAATTAATTATAAAATGATTTTGCGCATTCTACCTCCTGTTTTATGTACAAAATCGCCCCCTCCTTGAGTAATTTCTGGATCCGCCCCTGCGTCCGTCGACCTAGCCGTTCTCAGTTTTTCGTAGTTTTCTCCGAAAGTTTCGTAGAAAACTTTCGTAGTTTTCTCGTAGAAACTTCCTGTAAATATGGGTTAGAAACCTTTAGAAAGACCACCACGGAGGGCGTCCCCCTCGGCTTAAATACCACGTGTAGATAATCGCCCGTAATTCCACAAAGAAGATAACTTCTTGGGAGCAACTGGCCTTTTTGTCTTAGTGCTACTATTGCTCCCAGAGGACTGCTCTTCTATATTTTTGCTACATATTATAATTTTACAATGTTTAAGGCTTTGTTAACAATAATTTCTTGTTCAGATTATTCGAAGATTTTAAGTTTTATAAAAGTCTTGCATTCCAAATATCAATGTGACTGTTCTATTATTATAAGTTAGTTTGCTCACTATTGTCACAATAGAGAAGGAAGAATTTTGAATAAGAACCAAGCATGAATTTGCAATAAATAAATATATCTAGACCAGCGGAAGTACCCGTTCTTCGCACGGGAATGAATGGACATTTTGATATTACGATTTGTTGTGATTCCTATTTATTGTAATAAAGAGATATAGCAAAATGGATATCGTGCTATATTGTGTTCAATAATCATGCATACCGAATTTCAAGGCAATCGTTTGTACGGTGCAGAAGGCGATGCGCCGTAGCGCAATCTAGTGGAGAGTTTTAGCAAAATGGATACGGCGAAAATATTCTTCGCATTTAGATATCGATGCATACCATATCGATGCATCGCCAATTTTCATGGCGATCGGCTGGATAGTCCTGAAGTTCATGTGTTGACGCGACATCTAGTGGCAAGTTATAGGAAAATGGATAGCGCCAAACTCTTCCTCGTGTTCAAATATCTATGTAGACCTATTTTCATAGCGATCAGTTTCACAGTCAAGAAGTGATACACTGCAGCGCCATTTAGTGGTAATGATTTGCTACAGCGCCGTCAAGTGGCGAGTTATAGCAAAATGGATAACGGCAAAATATTCTCATTGTTCAAATAGCTATGTATACTGATTTTCATAGCGACCGTTTGAATGGTCAAGAATTTGGTCTGCTGCAGCTACATCTAGTGGCGAGTTAAAATAATGATGTATTTCAGTGCCATCTAGTGGTGAGTAACATCAAGATGAACACAGTTAGAATATATTCTTCGTGCTCAGATGTGTAAGTATAAAAAATTTTATGCCGATCGCTCGAACGGTTTAGAATGGATAGGGAAAAATATTCTCCATGTTCTAATATCCGCGTGTATCAAATTTCATCGAAATCGGTTGGACGATATTCGCATAGAAAACAGCTAAACGGAATAGAATTCGACGCTCTGCTGCGCCACCTAATGGCAAGTTAGAGGAAAACGGATAGCATAAAAACCTTCTCCATGATAAAAGACAGGTGAACCAAATTTCATGGTGAATGGTCAAACGGTTCTGGAGTTTTTTAACCTCATACACACATACCAAAATTCATTTTTATCTATAACCAGTGTTATTATACCAGTCTCAAATAAAATCCAGTTTCAAATCTAAGCCTCGCCAAAGTGCCAACATACGCCATTTTGCAAGAGTTTTTTCAGGGAATCATTCGAAGCATTGACTTAGCAGCAATCAAAATGGGAAATGGTTCGACCGCCAAAAAGTAAAGCAGGCATTTATTTGAAAAGTGGAATACTTTAATACAGCCGCATTTTTTACATTAGCAACTATAAAGTGTTTTATTCATCGTTACTCCGATGTACTCAGGGCTGAATTTGGGCCGGAGCTCAGCTCCGGTACTTCTTTTTGAGTGAATTTTTACATATTAGGCAAAACCAACCGGAGCTCATGAATATTGTGCTCCGGAGCCCACCATTACATATTAATTTGTCATTTTTACGCTCTTCACACGCACATCGATTTTAACAGGCACACCACACAGGATTCATTTCGCCTCAAACCAATTCTAGCAGTCTGTTAACTGAACTTAATCGGTTTAATATTAATAAGGAAATTCTTCAAGAACAATTAGTTGTTGTCACTTGTGATGGAGCTTCTGTTATGCTTGGCAGAAAAGAAGGACTATGTAAGAAACTGTTGGATATGTTTCCTAATATAATTATTTGGCATTGTATGAATCATCGCCTAGAACTCAGCGTTACTGATGCAGTAAAATTAGTTGCAGGAATGAATAACTTTAAAATTTTCATGGACAAACTAAGAAATATATATCACAGTTCACCAAAAAACCAACGACAACTTATTGAGTGTGCTGTAAATACAGGACAAGAATTTCTAAAGATTGGGCGTATTTTCGATGCTCGCTGGGCTGCATCAAGTCTTCGATCTGTGAAAGCAGTGTGGACGGACTATGAAAGTCTACATAAACATTTCACACAGAGCTCCACAGATAAAAAAAGAGATGCCAAAGAAAGAGCCACATTTTCTGGGTTGGCGAATAAACTAGCGGCTGATACATTTATCTTGGCGTTATGTATGATGCTCTGGAAGAACTGTCGGAACTTTCATTAGAGCTGCAAAACCGACAAAGTACACTAGTTGATGCCCATAGGCTAATAAGACTACAAATACAAGTTTTTGAATCGAGGAGGAAGAAGCCTGGAAGACATGTATCTGAGGCCATTGAAGGTCTAAACGTTTTCAAGTTTAAAAATGTAGCGATACATGAAAGTGTAAAGGCTATGCCTAAAATAGACCCAAGACAATTTTTAGCCGATTCAATAATAAGTAGGCTCCTTTCCGTCCAGTCGAGAAATGTTGGATCAGATTGTGAACAATTTATCTGTGAAATTAAAGTTATAAATCCAAAGTCTTGGCCTGCTGCTGAATCGACTGAAGTGACGTATGGCGAAGATGAACTCGTGGGATTATGCAAAAGATTCAGTTTTAATGAAAAAGCTGTTTTAAGAGACTTCAGAATTTTCAAGTCACTTTGTATTTCTTTTCCAGATGATGACTTGAAAATTCTGAAGTCTCTTAAAACAGCTTTTTCATTAAAACTGAATCTTTTGCATAATGGTGTAATGGGTGAAAAGGGTATACAAGTAATGACTGAAATAAATTTTTTCAAGTCATCATCTGGAAAAGAAATGCAAAGTGACTTGAAAAAATTGATTTCAGTCATCACTTGTATACCTATTTCAAGTGCCGAATGTGAACGAGGATTTTTTACCATAAACTTAATTTGTACTTCCCAACGTGCTTCACTTAGCATTGAAACATTAGTCGTTCATTAGATTAGTCGGTCCTCCGATCAAGAAATTTGAACCAGAATCATGGTTCGTTCATGGTTAGCTTATTGCATTTCTATTGCATTATTATTATTAGCTTATTGCATTATTATTATTAGCAGTGCTATTGATACTCAGTCAAAAGCCAGGAAAGAAAAAGAGGAAGCTCCTGATTTATTACCTCTGTGGAATATTTTTATTAACACACAGGTATGTGTATTTAAAAAGAAAATCAAATTACATCATACCAAATGCCACATTTTTAACAAGCAATTGTTCAAAAAATGTTTAAAATTTTCTAAGTAATTTGAATTTTCTTGAATTTCTTTGTCTTCATAATTATGGTATATAAATTTCTATGTTTCTTCATGTGTTAAAAATTATGACATTATTTCTTTCACTTGTTTTTATTAAGTATTTCAATCACTTCTACATTATTTTAACAGTTTTTTTACTTTATTTCTTTTATTTAGGAGAAAATAAAATTGCTTTACATGTTATGCCGCAAAACGTGCAAATCTGCACAAGGTCTGCTCCCAATTTGCAGATTTTGGGTCTTCTACTGTATATTGTTCATATTTCTTCATGCTAATTTCCGATCATTTATTATTAACCGTTTTGTGAAAGATTTATTTATTTGTGTGATTATGGCAACGCTACGCTAGGGCGATTTGTCAAGGATGGATTATGCCTTGGTAGGAGGACTTTCTAAGGGTAAAATAAAATAATAAAAAACTTTGTAAAATAACACCATAAAGATTACTTGATTACTTTCTAAAGGGTTCTAACGCATATTCACGTTACATCTGGAGAAAACCTAACAAAACTCCAGACCGTTAGATCGACAGCCGCGCGATGGGACCCGAACCCGGGAAATTCACACTTGGGTCGTCTACCATTTTCAGTGATATAACAACTGTGCCATGAAATAATAGAAATATGTCAAATGCTATTACACGGGAAAATATTCGAATTATTATTTTAATTGATTGTTCTACCTACCCCGTACTGAAGTGGTAGCTCGGACTTACAGTACGCCGCTGTATATGAACATGAGCTCGAGAATATTAGGGCTCCGGTACTTCTTTTGTTAGAAATTAAGCCCTGGATGTACTAAATGCGAAGATTTAAATTTTCTGAAATTTGGCGGAATTCCCCCAGCTTAAATCAATGTACTTACTCACTTGGCGAGAATTCCGAAGATAGATCGCTTGAAATCCCTTAATAACTGCATTATTTGTGCACGGATTATTAAAATGTAACGCTGTATTCTAATAAAATCTATGCACTTGTTTTCAAAAATCTATTTCCTTAAGCTCTCAGTAAATTGCGTTAAGCCGAAAAATGTGCAATTTACTGAGAGCTTAAGGAATTCAATTTCTCAAAATCGGCATATCAGTCATTTTATTTTTCGCCAAACTAAAAAATTTTACATATTAACCTCGGAAATCTTCAATTCTTATTGTTTTGCGTATAAAACATTTCATTCCTGCTCTTATTTCCATGCACGCGATATTATAATTAAAAAAAATAACCTTACAAATATAACCTAACAAAATAAATAAATAAATCATTATTATTCTTTTATTTTTACTTTAAGAATTTGAAACATTTTATTCGGCAAAATCGCCACGCATGGTAACCACAATGCTTATTTCACATTTTTTTCACTACAGGGGTTACAATTACGAAAAACTTTCTGCGTCTAGAACATAAAAAATCTCTTAAATTCCGGGAACGGGTGGACTTTCAAAGTTTTAAAGTGGACTATCATTTATTCTATATTATTTTACATATCTGTGCAAAATTTCAGGCTGATAGGTCCATTTTTGTGAATTTGTATACTAATCAAATCCACAATCAAACAGAATTTCATTTTCATTTATTAGATAGATTTGGCATAAAACTGGCATCATTTCCGTGGTATTTAATGTTTTTCAGATGCACGCGCTTCTTTATTGAAGTAATAGTATTCTTGTTAGCTCAAAACATGAATCATTTGATACGGCCGAAACTCGCCAAGCATGGCAACGTAAAAACGATTTTTAATTAATAATTAAAAAAGTAATTAAAAATCTAAAATTCTAAGTAGCCTATAACCTTCTCCAGCGTCCCATCTATATCTAAACCAAAATGCATCCTAATCGATTCAGCGGTTTAGGCGTGAAAGCGTCATAAACAAACAAACTCACTTTCGCATTTATAATATTAGTTAGGATAAATAAGAAAAATTTGAAATTTTTTATAAAAAGAATAAGAAATTTAATGAAATTTAATAAAAAGCTAATATTTTATTTATTGTTTGGTTCCCTTGTCACCTTTGTTCTTTGAAAATGTATATGATATATTGGACAACAACGGCTATGTGATTATTATGATACGGATGCTCAGTATCATAAATTGTCTTTTGATTTTTCTTTTCTTCGTGGAAATTGATGGAAAGAAAGTCTTTTGAGATGGGCATAATCGTGTTTCATGGCTACCTGATCACTTGTCACAGGCAGCTATACTATTGCTTTCTTTACAGAACTTAGCTGCACGACCAAATCCTTGACAATGGTAACAACGTTTTACGTTTATGTATCTTTGTACGTTGGAAGTTTATTGCGCAGCTGCTATTTTTGTTCTTAACAATTTTTGCGTATAATAGTACGTGCCTCCACAACTTTGTTTAGAAGCCATTTAATTAAAAAACTTCGTACTTCCCTGCACTTAAGTAAAGGGAGCTATGATCTACGATAGAAGCCCTGTACTGTGATCGCGAGCATTTTTTGGCACACTGCCCGCCTGTTCAGATTTTCACTATTCCTAAATTGACAAGTTTTTGAGCGAAGTCTCAAAGTTAGTATGTGTGTTTTCTGGCAACCCCTGCTTTGACGCCTTACTGCTGTAACGTATTTCATGCAATATTAACATAACAAACATCTAAAATTTTTTATTTGGCCTTAAAAAAGCCAATCTCGCAACCATGTATCAAAAGTGTACATAGGCTCCACCATGGCCTAGTGGATAACTCATTAAATATGATAGATAGCTGAAGTGTGTAGGTCCAGGATTCTGACCTACCACGCGGCTGTCGCTTTAACGGTCTAGGGCGTTTTCCTCCTGGTGTATCGTGAATGCCCGTTAGAGCCCCTTAAACAGTCTTCCACCCTAGGAGGCCCACCTAGACAGAAATAGCTCATGCAGATTTTCGTTAAACATAATATACGAAAATGCATATAATTTAATAGACATACAAAGAAGTCATTGAGTGTCTACATCTGATTTTCCTTTTTTTTTTCTTGTAATCTGAAAATGATTTATATTTTTGAATATGTTATGTGTCCAATCCCCCTACCATCCATATTTATTTTCTGCCAGGATACGCTTATGTTCATCGGCCGAGCAAAACAAATACATCTACTTATTGTACCCTGCCCTCTTCTCTTTATTATTATTGAAAACAATTGTTCCTCCTAAGCCAGATCTACAAGTGGAAAATTGGGGAGATGGGGGTAGATGTGCTTTGTCGGGGGACTGAGTCAGTTAGGCTCAGTTCTGTGGACAGATGCCAGCTAACAAACTATGTAGGGATGATGGCAATCTCTCGCAGACAGTGAAACTCCTTGTCTTCCTGATGTTCAAGGCCGAAATTGTTTCTTTTCGATATGTTTGTGCTCGTGCTAAACCTCTTTCTCTACGACCACACACCTTCCATTGCACGATTTACGAACACTGTCTCGACGGAATGGCGTGTTTTTTTTGGAAATCGGGATGTGTTACCAAGCGTTCCTCAATAGGGCGTAATCTAAGAATTCTTTATCGTAGCCCTATAAAAAAAAACTCTAGAGTAGCCCTATAAAAGTCCTACACTATGTCAAATTCTATACAGGTTGTGTGACGGTGACCCGTATTGTAATGTATAAATACCCTGTCTGAGCTTATTCGAACGCACCATTTAGACACCAGCGCACTTTAAATGTTTTGCATCCTTAAGCCGCAATGTATGGGAAAAATTTTTTGCAACCCTGTGAACAAACTATGAGCTCTACACACACCGTGACTTCAGGGCCGCATTTAGATACATGCCGCCGTAAGCAAAATTAAAAACTGCCATCCACAGCATGCTCTTTTTACTTTTACATCTCCATGCTCCATGCAGGGCCGCTGATAGGGGAGAACGGGAGGAACAGTTAGTTACCCCGGGCATGGACCTTAGAGAAGGTATGTTATGAATTTCTGGAGTACAGCAACTCCAGAAAAAATTTCGGAGGGGTCCAAATGGTGGAAAAGGCAGAATTTTTCACAAAAAGACGTCATCATTATCATTTTGATATTAAAAATTTAAAATTAAAACGGGGGGGGAGGAACCCCCCCCCACTTAAATTATTTTTTTGTGAGACCTGCATCAGACTAAGTATTTGTATCCCCCTAGAGCTTTTTGAAAATAATAACAGATCAAGCAATGATTACTGTTATAATTGCAGGGGCAAGAAGGATTATGTGGTCTAACTAGCTGTCTAAACACTCTTGCTATGGAGACAAATCTTGCTCGCTCTTTGAACTTTGATGATGTAATTGACGACTTTTCATCTAAAAATATTTGCTGTTTGAAGTGTTTATTTTTGCCTATTTTTTATATCTATATAAATAAAATTAGACTTTTGCCCATGGCCTGATTTCCGGGAGGGCATTCAGGACGAGCGCCCTGGGACTCCCAAATTGGGAGTCCCAGGGACCAACCTAGGGGTTGCGCCCCAGGTTGGGCCAACAAAAATGCCCAACCCCTCCAAATTGTTCTTTAAAATTAAAAAATTGTAATTTTGAAAAAAAAAATCGAATGACTGTGGCCCCAATGAAGCTTTTGCCCAGGGCCCCAAATTCGGCAAATTTGCTCCTGCTTTTGTCAGTATATTACTTGAAACTCAAAAATTTTGAGATTTCTAACCGTTTAAAAGACCTGGGAATCCAGTATGACCGTCGAAAAATGTTTGACGTCTGTCGCTCAGTCATTCTGCCGTTCTATCCATGACGCTTTTTTTGTTCGCGTATCACATAAAAATGACTTAAGCGAATGAATGAAACTTGGCAACAGGATAGATGGTCATTCAACTTAGACAAAAGGCATCTAATTTTTTTAAATTCTGATCGGATTTTGAGATTTTGCGAAAATTGTTTCCAAATATGTGAATCTTTGTTCGCGCATTACGTAGTAACGACTAAAGTGAGTGAAATGAAATTCGGTGACATGATAGGGGCCCCGCAGCTTAAACTATAGGAGTCGAAGTTATTAAAAATTTTGATTAGATTTTGCGTATATTTGTGTTCACGCATCACGTAAAAATGACTGAAGCGAATGAAATTAAATTTGGTGGCATGATATGTGTTCACTCAATCTAAACCAGGGATGGGCAATTTTTTTCGGTTGTGGGCCAAAAATCGAAAAAAAAAAAAAAAAAAAAAAAAAAAAATAGTTTGGCGGGCCAAAATAAATTTTTCTAAAATTTAAAAAACAATATACACGTATTAAAATTTAAATATGTTAATGAGATGAATGAAATTGCGATTTCATTTTTAAAAGTTTCTTATATTGAGGTTCGAAGTGAGATGCACTGATTCTAAGGAACGAGGCTAAATGCTCATCTGTCAGTCCACTTCTGAACGAATTCTTACTAAGGTTCACAGTTGGAAACACTTGTTCACATATATAAGATGAAGCAAACATAGCATTGATTTTCTGGGCGTGAGATATTAAATTTGGGAAACTTACTTTCGATAATGATTTGTAAAACTCTAACATCACTACACATATGTAAGTTTCTAAAAATGCGGGATCCCGCAATCTCGTGCGGGATTGACATTTCATTCAAATAAAAATTAATTTTAATAGAGAAAAGTAGGAAAAAGTAAGTTTATAAGCACTATCAGGTTTAATACTTTATCTTAATTCATAATTAAAACAATACCCTACATAAATATGAAAATTATAGCCATGATATTCTAATCCCGCAAAAGCGGGATTGCATTCCCTAATTGTTAGATTGCAACTCAATTAATTCACGCTACAAATCTGACCTCACTGCTTCACAATTTACGTTGAAAGGCATGGTAAAAATAACCAATTCTGTTTGATTGGCACTGAAATCTTGAAATCTACTTTCGAACTCAAAATGCAGTTTTTTTCAAGCCATCTTCATAATTCTTAATATGGAAATATAATATATAAGTATATACGTATTTTCTTTTATTTTCCGTCGGACCAGCAAATTAAAATTCTATCCTCGGACCGGATGAAACCTTCCGGCGGGCCGTAGTTTGCCCATCCCTGATCTAAACTATAGGCGTCGAATTAAAAAAAAAAAAAAAATCGATTAGATTTTGAGATTTTGCGAAAATTTTTTCAAAATGCATGCATATGTGTTCGAACATCACGTAATCACTACTTATTATAAAAGATGTTCGATATTGGCCGCTTTAGTCCATCTTGGCGAGCGCTTTGCTCGGAACTGGCAAAACCGGGCAACCCTTCGCTCGTACTCCTTGCTCATTTTTCAACACAGCTCAGTTACGGGTTTTTACAGTCAGTGGCGGCTCGTGGGATACAGCAAGTACAGCCGGGGTGCACTTGAAATTATCAGCACATACTTTAAAATAATTTATTCTACTAATTTTCCTAAAGTCAGATTAGAATTGTGGAATTCCTACGGTAAATTAAAAAAATCTCCGAAAAAAACCAAAAAACAAAAAAAAAAAAAACGTATTGTGGCCGGATCGCTCATTCAGAAAAAAAGCACTTTAATCTTCCCGCAATTCAATTGGGAAAATCTTTGGTTCAGCTCAGAGCGCTGAAAAGAAAATTGGCAGCACCGTTGCCATGACACGGCTACGTAAGCAGACTCTCCGGCATAGGGAGTATGCAGCTGATACAGGCGATGGAAGATTTTTTAACGGCGGCTGAACTTGAGAACTCGACTAACTGATTGGCTCGGACGAGGAGTGAGGGAGGGGGTAAGGAGAATATATGTTTGGAAAACTCTCCACTTTATATTGCTGAATTTATCAAGAAGGTAAGCCTGAATAGACGCTTATGAATGGACAATTACCCATCAAAGCAGTATTGTTTTTAAGTAAGCAAGAACTGGCATTTAGAGGACATGGCAAGCGAGAAAATTCTTTAAACATGGGAAATTTTAAAGATCTTTTAAAATTATTGATATCTGAATTAAAACAACACCTTTTTATGGGGACATCACTGACCGATTCGCATGTTTAAAAGAAAGGAGGATTGATTTGACTTATAAAAAATAAGTAAGTTTTCTTTTTTTTTTTTTCTTTTCGTCTCAAGTTATCGTTACAAAAGAAAATTCTAAGGAAACTTCGAATCAGACACGGATTAATGCAATTTTGAGGATAAGAGCGGCTGGTTGAAATTTATGTCCATTTTATGGAAGTAAAATAGGATCTCTTACATTTTTAATGTAATTTCTTTTTTTTTTTCCCCTCGGTGAGGGCTTAATCCGCCATCTTTCGAATTCAGTAACAAAGATTTTCCAATCCTGTTCGGAGGAAATGGGGGGGGGGGGGGCTCATATGCTTCCGGCTGCACTAACAGTTTTGACCACGGGCCGCCACTCATCTCAGTGTGATTCTCACAAATATTGAAAGAATGCGATTTCAAGGTTTATTGAGCATTGTGCATTTATAGTGTAAAAAAATTCATTTAATGCAGTTTTCGAGTTTTATTCTAGTTGAAAATTTCTGATTGTTTTAAAGTCCATTGTTTTAAATAAAGTGGAAAATAAAACACCTCCAGCATGGTGTCTTTGTAAAATCCAGCACAACAGAAGATGTCTCTGTGTGTGCGTCTGTGTGTCTGTGTATGTGTCTGTTGGCGGCGTTACGGACAAACGGCTGCACCTAGAAACTCCAAATTTGGTACTCGGGAAGTTCCAAACATGAAGTTATGCACCTCGAAGCGATTTTTTCAAACTTCGACCTATAAATTTTTTTTTTTTTTATGTTTTATGCGATTTTTCGCATTTTTTCTCACTTAATTCGTAATAACGGCGGTAAGTACGCTTGCAGCAAAACGGAATTTGTATCATCGGATAGAGGAGAAATTTTTCTTTAAAAAACAGTTTGTTCTGAATATGTAACATAATTTGCATGTTTTTAGGAATCTAAACTAAGTATCTTTTTTGACCATTTTTTTCGTAAAATAATTTTAAATCTGTTGTATCTTGAATTCTATCCGTCATAACTTTTTGATATTTTGACAAATCGTGAAACATTCCTTTCTCCCTCTTTTAAAAAAAAAACAAAAAAAAAAAATGTAAATTAGGTGATTTTTTTACGAATTTTTTAATGTAACATAATGTTTAGAATTTAATAGCAACAACGCGGAGAGCTTACGCCATTACACTAATAAATCATGGCACAAGAATTAGTTATGTTGGGATGCCACAAAAATGATTAGAAAAAAGGAGGTTTTTTTACCTATCAATAGAGTTTTTAAATGGGGCACCGCTTTTCAATTCGCAAGTGAGTATCTATTCCGTCAATTGATTTAAGATACGTAAAAATTACGCCACAATTTTAATGCTTTATTCCTGCTCTTTTTTAAATATATTTTGATTAAAACTATTATATATATATTTTGATTAAAACTTACAATATTTTGATTAAAACTTACTATATAAATAAACTAAGAAATTCACGAGTATTATTATTATAAGTGGTATTTTAATGCGTTGCTTATTTAAAAAATGTTTATATGTTTCCTAACATATGCATGTTGCGAGTATAGTTTTATTTTAACGTTGGAATACGTTACTCCATAGTGGTCCTATATAAAGAAAAAAATTTTCAACGTTGTTGTAAGTTTTAATATGATACCGTTTGAAAACTACAGTGCGAAATATCCTAATTAACTCCTCAACCAACTGGGTTATCTTTTACAGCAGTTAAACAGTGACGTCATAAATATTAAAAAATTTTAAAAATGCGTGAAATCTGTAAACTCTGCAACTCTAACATCCTGTCACAATTAAAGCGATTCTAAATATCTCCTCGAGATTACACAGTTTGATGTTTTCAGGAGACAGAACCATGGAGGATTTATAAGATATCGCTATATTGGATACATGAATATTTAAATTGGTACCGCTTGGATATTTTCCACCATGGTGAGATGAAATGTTTTGCGGTGCTAAGTACGCCAATCTTACAAAACTATGTATAAATTAAATATATAATGTAGAGCTTCCTTAATGGCAGCCATTATGTGAAATGATTATTGTTTATGATAATGCGTAAATTCCAAAGAATTGCCATTGAATAAAAAGGTCCCATTTGTGCCAAATAATCTAAGTTGTTTCTTTAAATCGAACCTTGAAGAGGGAGAAGTGAAGATAGATAGTATTAATATGCGTAATAGGTAGTATTAGTAGATTTGTAAGGTTAATATGAATAAATCGCAATATACCACATTAATAAATATTTCATGAAATTAAAAGTGTCCTGTTCATCCTTTTTCAACGGTTGCCTTACAACCAACTAAACGATAAGTTATTCTAATTTGCGTTAATATATCCCGCAGTAATTTCAACAGGAGATTACTTGAACTTAAAAAAAAAATGAAATTCTGTTTATTGTCACATGCAGATATGATTATAGTAAAATATACGTTTCTTCCCGTATGAAGAGCGGGTGCGCAGCTATTTCAAAATAAACGGTTGTCCATTTCATGCGGTGTCTGAGGTATTCAATACTACAACTTGGACCTAAAAAACAGTATGATGTAGAAATAAGGCATTTTGAAAGTCAAGAGTTCTCTGCAAATCGCTAAGCTTTTCACTTTTCTGATCCCGAATGTCACTGACGTAGTTTTTTCGAGTCATTATATTGTAATGATGCCAGGTAGTACTCATGACGCAAACTTTACGTCAAGAGTCAAATAATTTTGCGTTTTTTTAGATTCCACATCACTGGAATTAATTCCAGTTACACATGTAAGGAAAATTTTTGTTTCCTACCGTGCGAAGAACGGGCACGCAGTTAGTAACAACTAATACGAATGATATGAAATTTGGTGACATGATAGGTTGTTGCTCATCTTAAAGTATAGGTGTTGAATTTTAAAAATATTTTGATTACATTTTGAGATTTTCCGAAAATCGTTTTAAAATGCGTAAATTTTTGTTTCAGCATCACGAAATAAAAACTACAGGGAATGAAACGAAATTTGGTGACATGATAAGCGGTCACTCAGCTTAAACCTCTAAGCTTCCAAATTTTCAAAAACTTTGATTAGATTTTTGAGAAAATTATTTCAGAATGCGTAATTTTCGTTCGCGTGTCACATAATAACGACAAAAGTGAATGAAATACTTAGTTATTCTGTATCTCTAACCTGCAATTTTTTAACATTACACAAACGTTATAACTTTGCTTTCTTTACTATTGCCAATATTCTATTTACATCCTTTGTACTCCTAAAATGCTGACGGAAATTCTGGCTTTTTGGAAATTTGCGTTGCGTACTAACCCGTTAAGAAGGGTGCTAAATCTACTAGCTTAAATGTACATTGAGTTTTTGCAAATTAATAACTTATTTGATGAAGAATTTGACTTCTTCTTCTTAATCAGCACTACAGCTTGTCTCAGGCCAAGGCCGTTTCCATGAGCCCCCTCCATCTGATTCTATCTGGGAACTGCTTTAGTTTTCAAATATCGGATACTGAACATTTGGTGGAAAAGACTGAGCTTTGTGCAAGTGATTTTTTATATATATTAAGAAAGAATTTCAGAATTATATCTACCTAATTTTAAAATACGTAATTCTGATTAAGTACGAGGCGTATTCGGAAAGTAAGTTACTTTTGAAAAAAAAAAAAAAATAGTCAATTTTTTTTTTCCAAGCCAATTTTATGTTCACATGAAAGAGCAAACCTTAAACTAATTTTCTACATAGTTGCCGCCAATGTTCAAACACTTGTCGTAGCGGGTTACCAGCTTTTCTATACCTTCTTCGTAGGAACTTCCTGCCAGTGACGATAACCACCACTCCACAGCATTTTTCATTTCATCGTCGGATTCAAAGAGCTTGCCACATAGCTCGCTCTTTATGTCCAGGAGCTAGTGGTAGTCGGACAGCACCAAGTCTAGGCTGTATGGCGGGTGATCGAACTGTTTCCAACGAAACTGTGGAATTACCTTTTGAGTGTCACCAGCAGTATGAGGCCGAGAATTGTCATGGAGCCACACAATGCATTCACGGAGCATTCCTCAAAGTTTGTTTAGAATTGCAGGCGTTGTTTTCTTTGCCGTAGTCGTGGTTGTCGTCAATAGCGGGACGTTTCCATGAAGAAGATGTAGAAAAGCTGGTAACCCGCAACGACAAGTGTTTGAGCATTGTCGGAAACTATGTAGGAAAATATTTTAAGGCATGCTCTTTCATGTAAAAATAAAATTGGCTGGATACAGTTATTTTTTTTTTTTTACTAATTTTTTTTTTTTCAAAACGGAACTCACATTCCGAATACGCCGTACGTGCAATTTTTGATGGAAATTTTTATAATGCAGGAGTTTTTGTAAATGTGGCCTGCAGTAAATTTAAAGTGTATTATTTCTATGCTGCTTAAAATTATTTTTTGTGGGGGAAAAGGATGAGAAATTTCTCTAGGAAAGACCTGAGGAAATGCTTACAAGACGTGGACAGTTTCGGAACCAAGGAAAACGATAGCCACAAACGAGCCATTTTGTTTTCGATAAAAGAAATTAAGAATGACAGTTTTATTCTTAAAAATTGCTTTTCTTCACTTTAGATCTCAGACCTGCGTAATGAGGAGTGTTCTATTGTGGAAATTGTGGAATCTATTGTTCTATTGTGGAAATCTCTGGGTAGCAGCCCGGTTCCCCTACCCTGCTGGACATGAACACTATACGCGTTATTAAAACCTATAAGTTACAAATCCAGTGACTATCGCCGGCATCAGTTGACCAGTATGATAAATGATTGAATATTTATTAAATCAGCCGGTTATTATACTATTTGGTTCTTGAGGAACCTTTGGCTGTGGATATGCTTCATTGCACATTTTGCTTAAGCCAAATAAGCTCTTTTCCCCTTATAAACTAGGGGCCAAGGCCCCTAGACTCGCTACGCTCGCTTTTCGTATGAGGCATTCGCCCCCTGTGTAAATTTAATTAATTTTTCATTTTCAAGGCTAGCGGCCAACCACCCTAGACTCGCTACGCTCGCTTTTCGTAAGAGGTATTCGGCCCCTAATAATTCTTATTCGTAAAAAAGGCATAATTTCAATTGACAAAACCCAAAGATTGGACTAGATAGAATGTTACCGAGCTGCACATCGCTTGGTTCTTGCATGTTCCTCGGAACATAAAAATTTAAACTCCACACTATTTTGAATTATCTAAAACCTATGGAACACCTTGCGTAATTTGGCACCCATGGCAATTTTTCATAATTTGGCGATTTACGCATATGTATCGTTAATAATTAGCTCTATGAAAACAGTACTTGATATGTTTTCCTTGATAAAAACTACGGAACTGCTATTAAGGGCGACTTTCTTGCCACCAATGGCGACTTTTTATTATTTGGCGATTTACACATGCTCATCCGATAATTACTGCTCATGCAAGGTTACCGGGAAAACCATTATCCATACATTCATATATATAATGTATTCATATATATAATGCATGTAATAATAATAATAAGCTAATTCATAACCCACACAAAGCATCTATATGATAAAAATGCAGAAAAGCTGAGACATATTAGATTATGGTACACAGGTATACAGGTTATACATAAGGTGACCATACGTCCCGTGCAAGGGGCTTAAACACCAATGGCGACTTTTCATTATTTGGTGATTTACACATGCTCACAACCTATAATTACTGATCATGTAAGGTTCCCGGAAAACCGTTATCCATATTTTCATATATAATCCTTTGCAGATTGGCGTATTTAGCATCACGAATTATATAATCTCGCCGCGCTGGCAAATATCCAAAGTGTACTGTAACTGCTATACTGGCATAGAAAACGGCACCAAATATTTCTGTTGGTAGCAAATACTCCAGCTGGACCGAAACGGCTTTAAAATAATCTGCATTATAATTATTTTTCATTTTCAAGATACTGAGTTCTAACATTTTGGAACTCGCGTTTAGATTAACCCTGCTTGGAAAGATACCATTTAGCCGGATTGTACCTAATGCCAAGATGACGCTTTTTAAATCAATTAGTTATTCTGCTTTGGAAAAACGAATAATCGCTAATTCTAAACTCCTGTTGTCTAAGCGAACTTACTATTTGAAAATTTTCAACTTTGTGTAACACACTTTGAGTTATTTATTGCATATAATTTTTGATTTGGCGTAGAATGGGTGTAATTCTACTTCATGTTTGTCACTTTCACGCGATTCTACTTGGAATTACTTTGTTGCAAAGGCATGAAGGATTTTATGCTGGCGAAAATTGCCAAATTTGTCAACCATTATGTTTATTTTGTCAGTTTTTTATTAATATCTTCTAAAATAATTCGATTTTCGAAATTTATGTTAGTTTATCAGGTTCCCCGGAATTTTCCGAAATCCCGGAATTCCGAATCCACCCTCGTCGAAACTCAAATCCCCGCACGGTTTCGGAGGAAATAGAACAAGCTTTTAACAGTGGCGGACACGGTGCCGGCCGTTACTTTTATTTAGAATAGAGAGATACTTGGGTGCTAACATTTTGGAACACGCGGTTTAGATTCCCCCTGCTTGGAGACATAGCCTTTTGCCAGATCGTACCCGATTCCAAATGGCGCTTTTTGAAACAGTTACAATTAGTTATTCTGTTTTGGATAAACGAATAATCGGTAATTCTAAACTCCTGTTACCTAAGAGAACTTACTATTTGAAAATTGTCAATTTTATGCAACACACTTTGACTTATTTATTTCACATACTTTTTAATTTGGTGTAAAATTTGTGTAATTCTACTTCATGTTTGTCAATTTTACGCGATTCTACATACTTGGAATTGCAAAGGCATGTATGATTTTGTGCTGGCAAAAATTGCCAAATCTGGCAACCATTATGCTTATTTTTTTTCAGTTTTTTAATTAATATCTTCTAAAATAATTGGAATTTCGAAATTTAAGTCAGATTATCGGCTTACCCGGAATTTTCCGAATCTGTGGACACCTTCGTTGAAACTCATATCCCCACGCTTTCGGAAGAGATAGCAGAACAAATTTTTGACAATGGCGGCGCCGGCCGTTACTTTTTTTTGAATTTCTTATAAATTTGCCATTTCCCCAAAATTTTACTGTGATTTAACATAACCTTTTTGATTTATTCTACGCTTTATTTAGGTCAAGTAAACTTTAAAAAAAAATTAACCTCTCCCTAAAAAAATTTCTGTATGCGCCACTGTAATCATTCCTATTTTTCTCCCCTAAGTTTAAATTAAGGTACAGTCTAGTACCAGAGTGGACATTTACTTATCAGTTAATTCATTGAACAGCTGCATTCTTCTATATGTTTGTTTTGTTTGCCTACAAGGGGGGGGATGCCTTGGTCGGAGGACTTTTTTAGGGGTTCAAACGTGTATTCGTGTTACATCTGGAGAAAACCGACCAAAATTCCAGACCGTTAAATTGACAGCCGCGTGGTAGGCCTGTACGCGGACCTTCACACTTCAGCCGTCTACGATGTTCAGTGTCTTATCCAGAGGACACTTATGATTAGGGATCGACCGATACCACATTTTCGCCGATGTACGATACCGATACTTTACCTATAAATTCATTTTCAGAAATGGCCGATACCGATATTTTTGAGTTATGGTATCGGCCAATACCGATACTTTACATAATTTAATGCCACTCAAACCAGTTTTTGTAACGAGAGTGTAGTTTTCGTTAAAATGAATAACAGCATGATGAAATTTGATGCCGTTGAAAGCATTAAAAAGAAAAAGCAGTGGATACTAGAGATGAGACGGGCTCAGCCCATCTCATCTCTACACAATTGTGAATTTTACAACCTACATGAAGACTGTAAAATGTGAATTTTACAGCTTTCATGTAGGCTGTAAAATTCACAATTGTGTTCGGGCTCGGGCTCATAAAAAATTTCTCCTTTATTGAACATACTGCTTGTGTGCTTGAAACAGATTTTAAAAAGTGATTCATGAGGAAAATAAAAGTACTTATAAAAGGTAAATAAATAAATAAACAAATTAAAAATAGCGTCTCGGGCGCCTATATAACAGAGTTTACTATATATATAGAATACTAACGTGTAAATTTTCCCACCCCTTTTCGACCCACCGAAATTGCTCCTGTGACCCAACAATGGGTCGCGGCCCATAGTTTGGGAACCACTGATCTAGAGCACAAAAGGGGCTCCTTTTTTTTACGTTTGCAGAGGGCACCATGTGGGGGGGGGGGGGTATGTCCGACAAACGTCATTCGGTTCAAACCCTATCCCCTTTTGCATGCACAGAAATACGATTCACTTCCGATAGCAGAATGCTACTTTCGGTTTCAAATATTTCCGGCTGACTAATATTAAAGTGACTGTATCTGAAGTTCAATAAGCTAAATAAAAACAAATTCCTCAAACGTATTTCGAAGGCTGAAATATTACATTTTAAGACACATATGGGCAACCGCCCGCCCCAGGCCCGGATGTGGCCTGCCACGGCTTTTGATCCGGACCGCAGAACATTTGAAAACTCCGTATAAACCATTCAATATCCCATATAAATCCCAATTATATGGCCCGCCACTTTGCTAAAATCTGCAAGTTTGGCCCGCGACTTCGCTAACATCCTAAAATTTCGCCCACAAGTTTTCAAAGGTTGCCCATACCTGCTTTAACACTTTAAAGGTCGTCATCCCCTGAAATATCAAACAATGTCAAAGACCGTCTCCCCCATCAATTTTGATATCTATATCATACCCAAGCCGAATCCGATGTCCGTGCGCCAATTTTTTTAAATAACAATTTAAAGCATGTCTCTGAAATCTATATCAAAAGCTAGACTTTCTCCAACGATATCAAGAGCCTATATATACAGTGGAATCTCCCTATAACGAAGTCTCCTTACAACGAATTTCTCCCTATAACGAAATTTTTCACGGAAACGTAACTTTAAGGCTTAAACAACACTAAACATTCTCCATATAACGAAGAGCTTATTTTCCCATAGCGAATATTTCAGATTTACCTTTGATTTTTTTCGTTAGATTTGAAGAAAATTTTAATTTTTGAACAGACCACTTAGTGGAGAACAGATGATAGAAATGGAGGCCAGAAAAGTGAAACTGACTCCGATAATGAAGACACTAGACCAGCGCCCGATTATGAAATACAGGGGCACCTGGCATTGACAGATTTGGGGGCCCCCAATCTATGAAATTTGTTATATTTTTCATTAAAGAATATTTCAGAAAAACATTTAAAATTAGGGTCCCTTTCAAGTCGGGGGCCCTGGGCAAAGTCCCGATTTGCACATATAATAATAAGGCCCTGCGCTTCACGACCAAAACCACATCAAACTTTAATGCTTCAACCTTTCAAAACCATTAAAAAGAGGTTTCGAAATGGAAAAAAATGTGCCTCACTCTATTTTCAGCGGACTTTTAAAATGTGAATATTTTTATGAAAATTTAAAATCACAGAATGCAAAAGAATGTAAAATAACGGAATTTTGAAGTAAAATAAACGTAAGTGCATTACATATTTTATTCTCTAAATTCGTGGATTGTCTTTACTTTTGAGCACTTCATTTATACAATGGAAAGTAAGAAACCGTAAGTTTAACAAATTTTATAATAAATACCAATTTATTTTTAATTGAAAATCATAATTTAATACTTTTAAACATCGAATTAACTAAAAAGTTTGTAATATTTGCTGAAATAACTGCAAAAATCTCTGTGCAACAAAATTTTCTCTATACCGAATTTTTTAACTGGACACAGTGAGTCTACACAGTGAGAAAATAAACGTTTATAAAACTGAAGTAAAATTATAGCCTACTGTTAAACTGTCATCTAACGAATCTTCGTCCACAATTCCGACCACACTTGGTGATACGACATCCAATTAGCGATGGTTAGAATTTAAAAAAACACAGTTCGAAAACACTCGCACAAACAAATGTGCCAATGAAACGATGCCTCTCATCTCATTACCAAATTAAAGATTCTAGAATGGTGTTGCGCCTGCGTGCTTTTCTTCTGAAAAGCGAAGTATCGGTTGAAAAGTATCGGTGAAAATGGCTGAAAGCAACAGAAACCGATACTTTCCCGATACTTTTAGAATCGAAAGAACCGATACCGATACCTAAAAAAAATTGAGGTATCGGCGCCGATACCATCGGTTGCCGATACTATCGGGATATTTGGTTCGTGCCGTATTATATGTGCAAAAATTAAAACGTATATTTCGACTTCTTTTTCTCTGAAAAGCACTAGAGTACTATTTCGTTCACGCCGGTATTTTCTGTCGAACATAATTTGCGGACATTCCTGTGGGCATAATTTGTAAATATGATTTGCGTCGACATCTTTGCATTTTTCAATAGAGATGCCAGATAGCGGGTGGAGGGGGTAAAATATTAAAGTCGCCAAGGTTTACAATTTGTGATGGTTTATCGCCAAGTTTAGTGCTAAAGTCCCCAAAACTTGGCGATATCTTCCGTATATGGCTTAAAACTATGAAACCCTACAGTTTCAAAGGAGAAGCACAGTTAGAAGACTCCTGACGAAGATTGCAAAACAGTTTTAGCTGGCGATTTTAATATAGATTTCAATTCTGAAAAATGGTTTATGGAACAATAAAGACAAACTCGACACATTTATGGATTATGATGCACATTCCAAACAGTATTTGTGAAGGTGAAGTATAGTTAGAATGTGTTTGACGAAGATTGCAGAACAGTTTTAGTAGGCGAATTTAATATAAATTTTGATTCTTAGGAAATATTTTATGGGAGTTACGCACGGCACACTCATGAATATTGATACACTTTCAAATTTAATAGAAAAAGGGAGACAAATAGGGACGATGCATGGGCTATGATACTCTTTTATATAGAGCACTTTAGTGTGCATTTAAAATATGAGTGTTTCAGATTTTTTTTAACTTAATGCGTGGTAGCAGAGTGGTGGACGTTTTTCATCTTTTTTAAGCTAAGAAATCGATTGTGTCGTTCACAGTGCGAAAACTGCACGAGTTTTGTTAAATTTTGCCCAATGAACTATTTTTTATTGCTTGTTTAAAGTTCCAGTAAAATAAATTTTCTTAACACTTATTAAGAATGAAAATTGCAACTTTTTTTTTTTTTTTTTTTTTTTTTTTTGAGAATGATCCATACACCGTGGCTTTCTGATCCGAATCTTGAGAGTATGAGCCAGTTTATCAGAAGCAGTGATTCATCTAGAGTTAGAATGCTTTCTCTGATGTTGATCCGAGGAGGATCTTTGTGCCAAGGAGAGAGTGGAGCACGCCAGCCTGTGCCGAAAGCAATGTCAATATTTTTTACTCTGCCTTGCCTCGATTGCGTCACCCTGTGTTTGGAACGCAAGACATTTCAGGGAGCGTTTCGCCTGGGCTAAAATATTCCTTTTATTCTTTTTAATTAACTTAACTTGTTCCGTAAAGCACATCTTCATTTTTGAAATCTATATTGAAATCTCATACTAAAACTGTTCAACAATCTTCGTCAAGCATATTCCAACTACTTCACCTTTATAAATACGATTCTGAATGTGCATCATAATCCACGAGTGTACCATGTTCGTCTTTCTTGTTTTATAAAATACTTTTCAGAATTGAAATCCGTATTAAAATCGCCTGCTAAAACTGTTTAACAATCTTCGTCAGGCATATTCTTACTATGCTTCACTTTTATAAATGCTATTTGAAAAGTATATCATAATCCGTTTCTGTACCGTATTTATTTTCCTTTTTCCATAAAACATTTCTTTGGGATTGAAATCTGTATTAAAATCGCCTACTAAAACTGTCTAACAATCTTCGGCAGGCATATTCCAAGTTTTTTATTTTCATTTTTACTGCTGAAAAGCTAATAGCTAGGATAAATACTGCTTGGAAAGTATATCATAATCCGTGTATGTACCGTCTTTATTTTCCTTGTTCCATAAAACATATCTTTGCGATAGAAATCTTATATTAAAATCTCCTACTAAAACTATTTAAAGATGTAGTTCGAAGAAACAAAATCTCTCTCACGGTCTAGGCATACAAATTACGTAAAATAAACCAATTGCGCCAGAGGCTCGAAAAAATTCAGGATTATTCTTTATGAGACAACGGTGCCTTTTTAAAAACTTTTGAGAAAAATTCTTCAACATGGAATTGTATAGCAAAAATTTTCGAAGAGTCACACATCCTGCTAAATTTTCGATTTTTAAGAATTTCGCAACTGATACAGATTTATCGTTTATTCCGGTGTGTAGTACAGCTTCTAAAGAGATATTCTAAAAATTTTGAAGTGCATGGCATAATTAGTTTATTTGTATTTGTATACCAAACCACATGATTATTTCGAACTACACCGTTAGCAATCTTCGTCATGCATATTCCAACAATACTTTAACTTACTGTTCGGAAAGTGCACCATAATTCAAGAGTGTGCCGTATTTATTTTTACTTGTTCAAAACACTTCTTCAGAATTGAAATCTATATTAAAATTGCCTACTGAAACTGTTTTACAATCTTCCTCAAGCATATTTTAACTGTACTGTACCTTTAATTACAACAATATAGACCACCTGCATGGGCAGTAATTAATCCCATTGAATACGTAGGTGCGTTTGGCAATTTCTCACCAAATATGGAAGATTTACGAAGCTGCATTCAGTTTGGGGACTTTTTTGTGTGTGTGTGTGTGTGTTAAACAGTATGATAAATCGCCCAAAATAGAACATAGTATTTTATTTGAATACATTTTTGAAAGGACAACTGTCGACAGCAGTGGCGCACACAAGGGGGGGGGCAGGGGGTCTGGACCCCCCCCCCCATCGGCTTTGATTTTTTGGTTTTCGATTGATTATTACCCTATATCTATAGTAAATAAAATTATTCCAAAAAAAGGTAGCAATAGTTTCAGTTCTAATAAATAAAAAAAAGAAATTTTTTTCTCGTTTTCTTCAACTTTTCAAAAACGAAATGAAAGCGAACATAAAACACCATCTTGTTCTCAAAACTGTACAACTATTATTTTGCTTCCTATTGTATTGTGTAGTGTATTCTTAGGGAACTGGATGGGACGAGTTTTGATGAATTCCATCTAATGAAAACGAGTTCTTTCATCACTGATTTTTGTCAATCTGGGACATACCTAAAAGTTGGACACCCCCCCCCCCAGCCAAAAATCCTGTGTGCGCGCCTAGTCGACAGGGCCGTACCCATAAAAAAATTTCACTGGGGAGAGGTCCAATTTTTCACAAAAAGGCTTCATTATTATTTTGTTAACAATTTTAAATTTCGGGGGGGGGGGGGGGAGACCACGGCCTTGCTGGCGACTACTTACATTCCAGTACCTGGCCACTATTTGTCAACCCTTTTATTCGCCGTTTAGAAAACTCGCGCATGCAAAAATCCCTGTCTGAAATTAATAGAACTGAAATGCTAAAAAGTGTTACTGTACTGAAATTTAAAAATTCCTTAGATCTCTCTCACAATTTTATTTCTCTTTACGGGCAGGATGGCAGCTCCACCTAGTTTCCTGTCGTCACTTCCAGCGGAAACAGACGCTACAGATGGTGATATTGTTACATTCCAGGTAATGAAAATACTTTCATTTTGTTTAGCTAGTGGAATAACTGAATGTACAATTACATGCAGCTGACGCCAGAATGATTGCAATATATATATATATTTTCATTTTATTAGGGGCCGTGGACCCTAGACTCGCTACGCTCGCTTTCCGGAGGCATTCGGAACCTAATAACCCATTTGTGCCTAGATATTTTTGCGGCTTTTTTAGATTTTTGCTATTACTAGCAATAATAGATAAATTTCTGATGTCAGCTTCATGCACAAGAGATGGTTTCTTTTAAAATCATTATGTATAAAAATTGAAATGTCAACATCCTGCTTGCTCATGTTAAAATACTTTGTGGAGTTCAGGTTCAATATTCGTGGATAAAGGGTTGGAAAAATATATAACGTTTTCGACTTATAGCGAAAATGCCGTCCCAAAAAAGGGACGCTAGGCATAAATGGGATAAGGCTTATTCGTAAAAAGGCATCATTTCAACAGACGAACCCAAAGATTTTATCAGATAGAATGTTACGGAGCTACACATTGCTTGGTTCTTGCACGTTCCTTGGAACATAAAAATTTAAAGTTCACATTATTTTTAATTATGTAAAACCTATGGAACACCTTGCGTATTTGCCACCCATGGCGATTTTTCATAATTTGGCGACTTGCATATATGCATAGTTAATATTTAGCTCTATGAAAACAGCACTTCATATGCTTTCTTTGATAAAAAACTACAGAACAGCTAGGATAGCTTGCCATTTCTTTTTCCATAGCTTCTGTAATGGCTATTCTTGCAACAGGTTTTCATTCGGATACTTTTACTAACTCTTTATAAATCAAAATATTGCTCTGTGCTTAAGAAGGCAATTTAAATGGGAAAAAAATATTCCATGTCTCTAAGTGAAACAGTTACCAAGATATCATTAAAATGTTTAGCATCTGTCGCCAAATATAAAGGGGGTGCGATAAAAGTAAAAAAAAAAAAAATTACTTTTCAGCTGACGTTAATTTATGTCAGTTGTCATTCGACAGCTACATTTGACTCCTGAAAATACTGGAAAGCTGGATACTGGAATAATTTTAGCTAGAATTTTCCTATAATGCTTAACTGGCAGTTTCTAGTGAAAGTTAACCGGCGCCATTTTCTCAGTCATTCTCTGTTACACATTTAAATTTCTTCACTGGAAGCGTTGACTGTTGACTTAACGAGTGGATGACCCCGAAAAGACTAAATTATTGATCATTTCATAATGTAGGGCTGTGGGCTGATCAGTATCTGTTCAGGTAAAACTAAGCTTGTTAATTTCATGAGTTGGAATGCATTTAATTGCCGTTTTCCAACAAAGCGATAATTATTACAAATATATAATTATTTATTTCCAACAAAGCGATAATTCATACTTGGTTCCCTAAAACGAAAGTTCCCCCCCCCCCGCCAAAAAAACGAACGACGACAGCAGAGCAGATAAAGTGGTGTAAGTCGTCGTCACTTTTAACATTAAACATCTCGGTAACTATATTTCACTCACACAGGGGATTTTTTTTTTTAAATTTACCTTCACTTTCCCAAATATAAGTGATAGGAAATTAGAGACTGTATAAAAATTAAATTTTGTATTTGTATACAGCCTCTTCTAAAAAATGGACATATCTGAAAGCTACTCTAAATTTGAGAAACTTTCCTAACTGAAAGTATGTTTGGATCACTTACGGTTTAAGAGAGAATCGCTGTAACATCTATTTTGAATCAACCTGCATAGCGCTTCAATGCGAATACTTAAAATGGGATAAAAGTATTTCACAGATTTATCAGTCTTTTTTGAATATGTCTCATTTTTTCTATTCTCAGGTGAAAGTGAGCAACGACCCTTTCGACCCGACGAGCGTCTCTTGGTGGCGCTGCGGGGAATCCCTGGGGCCCCTACCGGGTCGCCGTGACGTCATCGACCACGGTGACGGGTGGCACGAGCTCGTCCTCACCAATATCACGGAAGAGGACGAGGGGGAGTACGAATGCAGAGCAGAGAACCACCGAGGGCACAACTCGTGCTTCGGATCCCTCTACTATTACAGGGAAGGTAAAGTATATGGTGATGGACGAAAGTTATTATAGTACAGTGAAATAAATCTCCGAAAGTTGAACACTTGCGGTTCTCTCCAAAGGTGTCCGACTTATAGAGGCATATTATATTTAAATATTATGTGTACGTTTGGTCCCCAAATCAGTGTCCAAGTGAGGAGGTTTCACTGTTATAACAGCTTATAGGCACTTTCCTGGGCTTTACATTCTTGCAGGACATTAGTAGCGTAACAATAGCGTAGCAAGACGGGCAAGAATCACGGGTCCCCGGATGCATATTACCAATCCTTGCATTCATATTCATTCGGAACCTTATAATAGATTCGGAAGACACAACCCGGAATGGAGATCGCTGATTGGTATGCTCACTGACGTCATGCCTGCCCACCAAATTTTAAAACTAGCGAATCTGTACGGCAAGAAACTTATGAATTAAAATGATTAATTTTCATGAGATGAAATACCAGTGAAATAAACATATAGGTAGCTTGAAGTAGTAGATGATACGCAATAAAAGAATATACGATTTAAATTACGAGTACATTACGAATCTTATTTTAAACCTTATTTTCTGCTGGTGCTGCCATCTGTTATTATATAAATAGACATATGACACGTTAAGTGCACTTTTTATAGACGATTTAAAAAAAAAATCAAAAATCGCTAGGCTGTTTTCAATGTGTGTCTATAATTATACGGTTTAATTTAATTAAAATTATTATAAACTGAAATGATTCGCATAATACAAATATTCAATATTTATTTAGTAGAATTTTTTCCCCATAAAAATAAAAGGAAATATTTTTTGAAAAATTATGAATATCATTTCTTTAATAATGGTATGTACTCTAAATAGTAATAAATGACTCCAGTTACAACGCGATGCATGGGATTTAATTAATAAAAAAGAATTTAAATAATTCATTGCATTTTTTTGTTCAGTTATTTAGTTGTAGTGTGGATATTTAAAAAAAATTACAACTTAAAAAACATTTAACCACTGTGGGCGTATTAGTTTTAATGTTAGATATCAAGTATATTTCACTGATTGAATTATTTTAATTTATATTGCGATTTTTTTTTTAAATTTACATTCAGGTTTTTTGTTTGTGATTTTTATTTAATGAGGTTTTAACATAATTTCACATAGCCCATTTTTTTTTTTCTCTTGAATTCTTGAGGGTATGTATTTTAATTCTTTATTTTTGAAGCATGGATTGCGATTTTATTAAAAGCATTTCTGCTTTAATGCTTTTTTTTTTTAATTTATTGCTGAAGGTGTTGGTTACCATTTTAAAAACCCTTTAAACCTCATTGTCTGTCTAGATGCTGACACAACTATTTTTTGTTTGTATTTTTAAAGCAAACCTGCATGCGAGGTATCTGCCTAGGATGAGGGGTGCCTTGGTAGGAGGACTTTCTAAGGGGTTCTAACGCGTATTCACGTTACATCTGGAGAAAACCTACCAAAACTCCAGACCGTTAGATCGACAGCCGCGAAATACACGTTGGCCGAAGTGTGCAGGACCCGAACCCGGGACCTGCACACTTCGGCCATCTACCATTTTCAGTGGCATAACCACTGTGCCATGGTGAGGCTTTTTGGGGAGGAGGGAGCATAAGGCTGTAAAAACTTTTATCATTGAATTTTTTTTTATCATAATGCATTTTAATATCTGAAAAATTACATCTCACCGAAAACATTTTGTGAAGAATAACTTTATTTCATCCTTCAAAGGGTTTATGAAAGGGTTGCGCCCTCTCCCCTCTCCAAATCGTGGCGTTTGCGCTAAACTTTCCGCATTGGATCATTTCAAGTGGCGCATTGTTTTTCTGTTTGCATTTAAATAGTTACCAATTTTTTTTTTTTATGTGGTCCTACACACACTTCAACATACAAAACGTTGCATTAACTCATTCTGAGGAAATAATCTAGTTTTATTTTAAAGGTATGATGTTTGTAATTTTTTTAATTTGTTGGGGAAATAAAGAAAAGAAAATAGGCAAGGCTTAGTTGCAGCTGTTTATAGGGGTACAAAAATGTAAAAAAAAAAAAAAAAAAAACAGAATATGAATGAGCTGAGAAACAATACTATGAATAACATTTTTTGAAAACTCTGAGGATTTCAGACAGGGATGAGATATAGATTAAACAAGAATAGCATTGATCGTGAATTGTTACAGTCGAAAACCGAATCACTTTTTATACAAAATTTCCATTTACACCCTCCAAAAAAAGTATTCGACCAAGAGAGAAATTTCCTATTTTAGATTTGCGAATAATGATTGAGTTTTTGAAAAACGCACAACTTGATAGAAATATGGAAAGTCGTATTTGCCTAATTCACATTCTATGATAAATAATTTTTAATATACGAAACCAACGTAGGAAATTTCTCTCTTGCTCGAATACTTTTTTTGGAGGGTACGCGTACATGACAAGAAATTTGATTAATTGTGATATTGTTGTTGCATGTGTCCCCCCCCCCCCCCCAATAAACGTAGTAATACACTTTTCTTTTGCTTTGAAATTTATAATGATTAGTTAAAACCAATCAAAATTCTATCGCTAAAAGTAAAAAAAAAAAAGTGAAATAGTGTAATACACCTCTTTCGGGTCTGATTTATTACAAGGGCAAAGGGTGTGTGTGCCCAGGAATTCTAGAATTTTGACAGAGAATTTGCGTAAGGCAAACAAATTTAAGGTGACTCCAGCATAAGCAGATTTTTCTAAAAGAAGGGCATTTCATCAGAAATACTTCATTACTTTAAAAAGAATCTTGATTTTAACTGGTTTGCTGTTATCGTTACAAGACACAACGGTGGAGACTTTCATTCTATGCCCAGCGTTGCTTCACCGTAGTACAGATAATCGGATGCCAAAATTCACACTATTCACTTAAATTAAACTTTGAATGTCACCTTCAGCGCTGGGAAAAAAACATGCAATTTTGGTATATAAATACAAAAAAGAAAACTAATTATCTCAAGCAATTCACAATTTTTAGGATGTAGGTTCACAAGCAGTAGTAGACACTGGAATAAACGAAAATTGTTTGCAGAATCGCCACTCTTAGAAATATTTTGCTGTGCAGTTCCACGTTTAAGAATTTTTTCTGAAAGTTTCATGAAAGTTTTCAAATTTATTGCAGTGTGTAGTGCAGCTTGTAAAGAATCATCCTGATTTTTTTCGAATCTTGGTGCAGTTAGTTTATTTTAATTTGTGTACCAAAACCGTGAAGCAGATATCGTTTCTTCGATCTATACCCTCAGATATTGGATATTTTATGTGGAGCTAAAATGATTATTTGTATTACCCATTTCCCACTGGTAAAAATGTGTACGAAAAGTCAAATGAATGATTGAGTAGTTACGAACAAGGAAGCAAATAATAGGAAAAGATTGAAGGGTAGTTGGAAAAGATTCCATAAAGTTGGAAAGTGTATCGTTATTCATGATTGTGCCGTATTTTTCTTCCTTGTTCCATAAAAACCCAGTGGTTATTTGTATTCTTTGCAGTGGTTATTTGTATTCTTTGTTAAAATCACCTACTAAAACTATTTTACAATCTTAGCCAAGTACATTCCAACTTACTCCCCTTTTAAAATAAATTGTCGCGTTTGGCACCAAACTTAGCGAACAAACTTCACAAAACACACAAACGCGAAAAAACAAACTTCCTTTATCAAAAATTACAAACCTTGTGCGACTTTCAACATTTTATTAACACCTCCCCCCCCCCACGGACTTTTAGGGCACCCACAGAAATTTTGTAAAGTCGGCGCCTCTGCCAGAAATATATTATTAATTGTAATTTATGATGCTCCGCCAAATGGACGCATTTGTACATTCCAAAATACATTGTCATCAAAAATCGAACCATTTGATCAACTACCAGATATCCGAAAAATGAGCTCTAGAATCCTTTTCTCAGAACAAGTCTAATATCATGTTCACACGCTATTATTGTCTTCCCCTAAACTAAAGCATTCCCGTATTCATATTTTTCAACTCTACCACTCTATACTGTTCTTGAACAACGTGTCTAAGTTACGAAGATCTTCAGCTGAAGATCTTCGTAACTTATTCGTAACGTATTCTTAATTTTTGAATACACAAACTGTTCAATTAAATCACTAAATCAGAGGTGGCCAATCCTTTACATATCATGCTCCACCCCCCCACAACAGATGACTTTAGATACGTCATACAAGCGTCTTCTTCCACAGGGGGTACAGTTGGAAAGTATGAATGCTGCTAGGTTTTAGTTTAGAGGAGGAAAAGTAATAACGTGTGAACAATGCATTTAAATCGTTTTTCTGAAGAAGAGGATTCTAAAAACAAGAATTTCTGATATTTTCTAGGGGATCAGCGGTGGTTCGATTTTTGATGACAATGTATTCTGTAGGGCAAAAATGTTTCCAAAGTACTAATACTTTGGCGGGAAATCATGAATGATAAGAAACGATGTATTTCTGAACTCTAAATTATTTAAAGATCTTCAGTCCGTTTTAAAACGGTAAGTGGGCACAAAATGCAAGGCATCAATTGAAATCTTCCATTGCCCCAAGTTAGGCTCAAGCACCACGATTTGGCCACCCCTGCACTAAACAATGATTCATATGTATCTATCATCTTGCGCGAGCATTTGTTTTGCTGTGCAAAACTTTATCGTCATAAGTTTCGTCGTCATAAGTTTCTTTTTTAAATGTGCTATACTAAAGCTAAATAGCTGTTTACATTATGTCAGTGGAATGACTTCTGTTTTGAATGGAAGTTTCATAGGATAACCATAATTTTAATTGATCATTTTTGTTTGCACCATAACCCTATTGCATTTTATTTCAGGAGGGACTGCTACTTTGACAGATATCACGATGGAAGGTGCTGCACAAGATGGTAAGCTTTTTAAGATTTTTAAAAGTCTTTCAGATCTGATTATATAATTTTTTTTTGAATTAAATAGTTTTCGTTTGACGATAGACTTTAAATTTCTAATTAAAAAATATAATAAAAAATTCTGATTATTGAACTGACGAGGAAAATTTGTTTTTCTTTATGTACATTAATTAGGTTATCTATCCAGTACGATAGTACACTCTTCCTCTCTAAAAGGTATTCGAGTAAAAATCAAACTTCCTACGTTGATTTCCTTTATTATAAATGACTTTTCATAAAATATGAATTAGGTTATGCATGAAGTAATTAAAAAACTTTGTAAAAAACACACATAAGAAGTAAAAGGAAAGAGGATACGCGTTTCGTTCAAAAATTGTTTTGAACTTCTTCAGTCCAAGCCCTTCGACGTAAAGAACACAGGGAACTCAAACTTTAACACCAGTATTTTGAGTGTTTTTTCAGTAGGTTATGCATGGTTATAATTTTCATATCTCTGTCGAGTTGTGCGTTTTTCAAAAACTAATTAATTATTCACAAAGCTAAAATAGGAAATTTCGCTTATACTCGAATACACTTTTGCGGGGGTGTATGGTAGGTGGGCCGAAAAAAAAAATTTTTTTGAAATCACAATTCTAATAGTGCAGAAAGGGTTCCCTCTGAGCTCAATAAAAACGTTGTAAAATATTATCGTGATTGGATAGTATTTTTCTGCCCCTCGCATCGTACATGAATTTTCTAAATTTGGATAAAAATAGACGCTTTTTACTGGGCACAAAAAATATAATTTTTTTTCACGGTTGTTATTGTAATAGGGCGAGAAATGAGCCAACTGGGTTTAATGATATATGCCTAAATTATTTTCCTGATGAAATATTACCTTCTGCTTCGCATCGCACTTCAAATTTTACAATTCTAGATGAAAAATGCACTTTTTCATGTGTTATAAAAAGGCGATGAAACATGCAAAATAGAGAGTACAAACACTCATTATTCATGAATTATTATATAAAAAATTATTTGCTTCAGAATTATTAAATAATTGCTGATTACCACAGTGTTATTTTTTCGTTAAGGCGAAGCCCACTAGTGCTACCCCAGACAGCACAGCAAACTTGCAGCAAGCTTGATTTATCAAGTCAATAAACTTGAATTAAGCTTGAAAATTTCAAGCGTGTAAGCTTAATGCAAGCTTGAATCAAGTGTTCTAGTTTGCATTAGGCTTGACATGGCAAGCTTGAATCAAGCTTGAAACAGCAAGCTTAATAATTTTCTTAAATACACGGGGCGCCCGTCGGCAAACTCGCCCCACATATTTTATTTTTCCACGCATTTTCCCCCTCTACGCTGAAATTTCAAGTTATTTTAATCTGTTTCCATCAAGCGTCCGCGGCTGGGATCGAACTCGGTACCTAAGGGTGGGGAAGCCAGCGTTCTAAACACTCAGCCAACCTGACTTGCGCTGATATGACTAAAATTTGAAGTAACTGTTATGGTTATCACGCCGTTTTCCGGCGAGATCGATCAGTGGCCGATGTGTTGATCTGTTTCTTTTATTTTTCCATGGGATGAATCAAAATTAAAATAATGTTATGTGTGATTTAGAGACTCACAGGGAATAATCGGGGTACTAATAGGGAAATAATCATAATATAAACTTAAAAGCAGCACACGTTTTAAAACTTTCAATATCGCGACACTCATGTTGGGCAATACTGGCCAAAATCGAGACAAACGACTCATTTTGAACTCCATTTCGTAGTGTAATTGTATTTTATTTTGAAGAATTTCCATATTTGGAAATATGGAATTTTTTTTTTTTAATTGTATGGCCAAGTACATTTATGACTGATGATAAATTATTTGTTATGTGGATGTGGCTTTCCAAATCAAGCACTAATCAAGTTGTATTCAAGCTTGACAGTTCAAATGGATTCTCCAAGCTTGCTGCAAGCTAAAATGAATTGAACTGTTAAGCTTGTATTAATACGTCAAATTCAAAGAAATGTCAAGCTTTATTTAAGCTTATGTGCTCTCTGGGACCTTACAAAGGAAGGAATGCCTCGGACGGAAGGCATTTTTTCTCACAAAATAACACAATTGCAATACAATACAATACCACAACAACGCAATACAATATTTGGTAAGTATATGGTAACTGTAAAATGTTGTATCATTCCGATGTGAAAAGAGTACTTGTACTTAATCTACAGGGAGAGGGGAAAAAAAACCCTTTGTGATCAAATCAGGCATAATTGGACGAGGAAAAAATGTCGATATGATGAAGTTAACTATCACTTTAAGCCTTGATTTATACAACTGTGTAGGTGATCTACATCCTCTTAAAAAGTACTCGAATGTAAGTCGTATTTCTTAAGACGATTTCATATATAAAATGCTATTTTTTCATAAGAAATGAATCATGTATAAAATAATAATTTCTTATATTTCTTTCCATTTGTGTTATTAAAAAACATTAATTAGTTATTCACAAAACTATAATAGAAAATTTATCTAACACTCAAATACTTTTTTGTGCGAATAAAGCCCCCCCCCCCCCGAAAGAAAAAAGTGTCCAGGTCCTAAAGCGTTAAAGTCTGATTCTACCAACTCTTTGCGGATGTTTCTATCAGTAATTTCACACACCGTTCAACAATATGTGACATGGAAAGTAAACGAAGTCCTAGTTTAGTTGTCTTAGCTTGGTTTTTCTTGTCTGTAGAAATATAACGTGGGACTGTGGAGAAGTAATATTAACTGATAGTAACAGATTTATTGCACTGAAAGATGACTCTCTTAACTAGTTTTCATTATACAACTCCCAGAAAATTAGTAAGTTGTGTGGTCGTTTGTTAGTCAGCATATACAACAAGATATTCTAAGTATGTGAAAATTACTGATTTCGACGAATTATGAGTTCCATCAACGACATTTTTGATATCTGGAGGTAACATCTAAATCTAGAAATAGTATTCCATCTGTGCTTAGCTCAATTCAAAGAAGTTTTTAATTCATCATTGAGCTGATCAGGAGATGGCTACTATTATTAGTAACAAAACAATATATTTAAGGACGAGATTCAAGTGAAACACAATTCGAACATTTTCCGCGTCGAACAGGGGGAACCTCGAAACATATCAATGTTTCTTATTCAACTGAAACAAACCAATCGTGTTTTGATCACGTGACAGCGCGATAGGTTTGTTCATTGGAAGCATTCTGCCAAAACGTTCGACCTGTGGACTGAAAAACGTTCGATTCGAACTCGATCGCCCGCGTTTCACTTGAATCTCGCCCTTAATCATGATATGTGTTATGTATATTTAGTTACCGATAATAAAGTTACCTGAACAATCGACCATGAACTCTCATGTCCTGATCATAGTAACAATATTGGGTCGGGAAAAAAGTAATTGCGTTCTTCAAGTTCGACCGTAGCTGAATAAAATTCATGATTGTAGTCAGAAGAGCAGAGAACAGCCTCTCACTCCTGCCAACATTTAACCTGTCTAAGAGAACCTTCAAGAGAAATAGTCAATAACAATTTCAAAATTAAAAAAATTTTCAAAATCGTGAGCAGTCGTTTTGATTTTTCCTTTAAATCATGTGTACTATTAAAGGAAGTTATGGACTCGTAGGTCATTTTGATCACTGACTAAATATTCTAAATTCTACACCTGATATTCTTAGTACAAAAAATTTTAAGACTAGAAACAGTATTTTCCGTCAAAATATTATTTCTTTTAACTCTCGCGAGCGAAATTAATGAAAAGTGAAAAGTTCGGAACCTACAAATAGCGTTTCTCAATTTGCAGAAAGTCCCTTAAAATCGAAATCGCAATATCTCGTAGGAATTATCGTAAAAAATTGGGGAAAATTTATATTTAGGGTAATTTGCAGGTTTTCTTTCGTTTAATGAAGTTGTATGCTGCCATTGAAAAAAACGAAGTTGATGCAGATTTAAATATGAAGACGGCCTCTTATGCAAATTAAATTACCAGAAAATTAAAGTATACGTTATTTGCAAACGAATTGTATATGTAACTTTGTTGTACAACGAACGACTGCCAAATAAAGAGCAAGTGGGCCTTTTTTTTCCTCAGCTGTACATAAGTAAAAATTATTAGTTTGATAGTTTTCGGTTTTTAATAACTGTATCAATTCAAACACATCATTGATTCACCAGCTCAAATTTTGTGCTTGGGTGGGATGAATTCGTTTGAGAGAGAAGGGGAAACATTAAAATGTGTGTCAAGGAAGAAAATGATGGACCCGTTCAAGCCCTATAAAACCCATACAAATTTTTCTTGATTTTCGTGCCGTTATCGATCTTAAAATCAGCCAATCAGAATGCGGTATTGTGCTGTTCCCGCTTACAAGATGGCGAGCGGCTAGTCTCAAAGTACTGACAAAGATGACATAATAGAATAAGATAAAATGTAAAGGAGAAGTGGCATGAATGGGACATTAACGAGGGGGGAACACGACCATTATGCATTTAACCCTTTAACTCTTGGTGTTCTCCCCGTGAGGACACAACTCTGACTTTTTCCTTCACAAAGAGTAAATTTCATTTCAATAAAATACTTAAGGAGGAGATAGTTACAAGATAATCTTTTTCTGTTTAGCATATAATTTCCCGTAAAAATTATAAATTATTTGTAAAATGAATGTCAGAATTATTTTTATCAGTAGACGCATCTCCTGAGAAATAGAGAATGTGATGCAGGCATACAATATAGAAGAAAAATTAGACTGTCTCTGCCCAATGCCGAAAAAGTGCAGCTGTGTTCAAGGGCGGATTAAAGGGGGGGAGGGGGGGCGACCGCCCCCCCGAGAAAAAAATAAATTAATGTAAAAGATCCTATTTTACTTCCATAAAATAGATATACATGTCAATCTTCTAACTAATCGCCCCCACCGACAAACTTGCAATAATCCGCCACTGGCTGTGTCAAAAATGTTCTTTAGCTCTGTGGCATGGAATGGGCGAATCGATCGACCGCCATGCTTGCTTCTGGTAGTTAGATGGAGTGATGGCAACGGCTGCACATTCTTGGCCTTGGGTAATGGTTGCGCTTAAAAGGGTTAACACGCGTGTTCAAATTTATCCGAGCGTAAAATCGTCGAATTAACCGTTAGAGCTCCGACTAAAATGCTTTTGACTAATTATGCTACACAAAGTTTCATTTTTTCTCACCAACCGATCAACAAAACACCACTTTCGTCACACTCTTGACTGCCGCATTTGCTTCCGTCGTGAATATCCGTCAAGGAACTCTAAATACACAAGGCGTCCCAAAATTTACCTAACCACTCTCAGGTGCTATTTATTCATTCCACTTATAAAAGCAGGGCGGGCTCCAAAGGATGCCTGCTCATTTCCGGAAAAGAAGGAGGAGGAAAACAAGACGTTGTTCCATCTTTTGCAGGAATGGTAGTGCAAGTGAAACAGTTTTTTAGTCTTTTACGAGAGACAGTGCCAGGAATAGCAACCACGCGAGTCCCAAAAAGGGGGGGGTGAGTGCGAAATCCCGGGCAAAACGCACGTGATTATGCTACGAATCTTTTTGCCCCATGCTTCGTGTACTTACAAGGGCGCCCGCGCGAGTTCTTTTGAGGGGGGAGTACTCATGTTTTTAACCTTTTGAGGCGCAACCCTTTCCCAATGCTGAAAAAAGGGCAGCCGTTGCTATCGCTCAACTTAACTACCAGCAAGATGGCGGACGATCGAAACGTTCATCGCGTGCCACAGATCTAGAGACCCTTTTTTGACGACAGCTGGCTGTGCGGCACAGCCAGCCAAAAAAGGGTCTCTAGATCTGTGGCACGCGATGAACGTTTCGATCGTCCGCCATCTTGCTGGTAGTTAAGTTGAGCGATGGCAACGACTGCCCTTTTTTCAGCATTGGGCAGTCCATTATAGTTGTTCTTCCATTTTTCAGCAGATGTCAGTGCTGTTAAAAATAATCGTGACAATTTTTTTACGGGAAATGACGTGCTAAAAAGTAAAGGATTCTCGTGGAGCTATGTCACCCGCAACTATTTTCATAGAAATCCAATCTATTCGTGACTGGCAGTCAAAACGTCAGAGTTTGGTGTTCCCAGAGCGGGAACACTGCGCTTTAAAGGGTTAAGTACCAGGGTCAGTGGCATAGCCAGGATTTTATTTCTAGGGAAGGGTGGGTGGGCTGCGTTTCAAATTGTGAGCTAAATATCAAATTATAAGTAAATGATCAGATTTCGAAAGGGGCAGCTGCAGCCCCTCAGCTCCCTTACATACGCGCCTGACTAAAACATTTTTGTGACCAGGGCACTTTTCAAATTTTGTTCCCTATGTATATATAGTTGGCTTAAATTTTGTGCCCCTGATTTTAACTCTTAAACTCAATTTTTCTGCTTTTTTCCTAATGTACGACATAGAAATTTACATAAATTCAACACAAACATGGTGTAAAAGCAAAAGAACACAGTTTATCAAAGCTTTTCGTGAAAACATGCAGTGGAAACATTACAAAAATGAGTTCTAATAAGGAATGTGTCCACCCCTAACCTCAATGCAATGGCGGCATCGATTCTCCATACTGCTAATTAAGTTGTCGGACACCTCAATAGGGAACGAAGACCACGCACGGATTAGTCCTTGTTCCAGCTCATGCAACGATCTTGAAGCAGCCACTTGTCTGCCAAGATAGTCCCAAACATGTTCTATCGGATTGAGGTCTGGAGACTGAGCTGGCCATTCCATTCGCTCCAAACCTTGACTCTCAAGATAATCCTCAACAAGCACAGCTCGGTGAGGTCGGGCATTATCATCCATCAGAATGAAATCATTGCCAATTGCACCGGCATCTGGCAATGCAGGTCAGGTTGACCACCGAGTGAGAGCCCTGCCCAAACCAATATTCCGTCACCTCGGTAATTGTGTCTTTGCAGATTTGGATTGATGGTGGAAACGGATTGACGGTGCTTTATTCCCTCCAGATCAACAGACGTCCTGAATCGCTCTCCAGTGTGAATCTGGACTCGTCTGTAAAGAGTACAGAAGCCAATCGTTGTCTGGTCCAGGAAACGTGCTCTCTTGATCAAGATAAGTTGACCCCTCTCTGTCGTCCATTGAGGGGGACACACACAATTGGTCACCTTGTACAGAGACCTGCATTGTGAAGACGCATTCGCACCGTGCCAGCGGATATTCTTCTCTCTTATGCTACAGAGTGGTCTGCAACAAGTTGCGGCACAGAAATACTTCTTCTTCTTCGGGACGAAAGAGCCATAAGGGCCACTACACATACCCAGAGTCCGTCGCGGCTACAATGTATTTGAACGGGGAAATTTGACCGGGTTTGGACGCTGCGACCCTCTACCGAACAACAGATGGGGTGAAAACCACAAGTGTGTAAACCGCAATATTATCCACGTTCCCCAATTACCTATTGTCCGGAGTATCTCCCGCTTTCCTCTCGTGCGAAATATTTATTGCTTACAAGTGATAATTGGCCAAGCGGCCCAGGGGCGGATCCAGAAATTACTCAAGGAGGGGGCGATTTTGTACCTGAAACAGGACGGTAGAGTGCACAAAAACATTTTATAATTAATTAATATAATTAATTATAACCAATTAATATAATTAATTTTATTATTAATAAATCTATATGTGAGCTAGGATTAAAAAGTACAGAGACTAGTACCCGACATACACCCCTTAGAAAAAGGCTACATAATTTTCATTATACTTTCATAATATATTTTAACAGATTATAACAGATTTTTGAACTTCGCCCAGGAGGGGGCGATCGCCCCCACCGCCCTCCCCTTGGATCCGCGCCTGAAGCGGCCAGCGACGGTCTCTGGGTATCTGCAGAGGCCTTAAAGCGGTCTTCTGCAGGTGTTGTAGCTCGTGGTCGTCCTGGAACATGTCTTCTGGACACAGAAGCTTCAGTTTGATACTGATTCCAGAGACGGTGGACCACACTGCGAGACAGATTAAAACGCCTAGCAGCATCAGACTGTGACAACCCCATTTCCATCCATCCGACCGCCCACCACCTTAACGAATGGGGCAAACGGCTTCTCTCAGACATTGCGGACATCCCTACAGTCTATTGTCAACGAATCTGCTAACAAAAGTTGTAAATCAACAAAAGTTACACGCCTAATTACGGAAGCCCCATATTTGCATATTTTTCTCTCACTCATATATGCCTGTTCTTTTTTATTAAAAAGAAGTGGTAGCTATTATTTTTGCATGAATTTGCATAAATTCATTTTTATTATTTAAATAAAATTAGACTTTTGTCTGTATTTCTTGAAATTCAAAAATTTTGCGATTTCTATCCGTTTCATGCACCCGGGAATCCGATGCGACCCTCAAAAGAAAGTTTGTCTGTCTGTCGTTCTGTCGTTCTGTCCGTGACGCTTTTTGTGTTTAAGCATCACGTAAAAACGAGTATAGCGAATGATATGAAATTGGGTGTCATAATAGGTGGTCACTCAACTTAAAAAATAGGCGTCGAATTAAAAAAAAAAATCTTGATTAGATTTTCAGATTTTTCGAAAATCGTTCCAAAATCCTTAAAATTGTGTTCGAGCATCACGTAAAAATGACTGAAGTGAATGAAATGAAATTTGGTATCATGATAGGTGGTCACTCAACTTAAAACATTGTTGTCGAATTTTTTAAAGTTGAATTTTTGAGATTTTGCGAAAATTGTTTCAAACTGCGTAAATTTGTGTTCGCACATCTCGTAATAACTGCAAAGGTGAAAAAATGGTATTTGGTTAATTGATAGGTGGTCACCTTAAACTATAAATATCTAAAAAAAAAAAAAAAAAAAATCGATCAGATTTTGGGATTTTGCGAAAATCGTTTCAAACTGAGTGAATTTTTGTTCACGTATTACGTAATAACGACTAAAGCGAATGATATGAAATTTGGTCACATGATAGGTTGTTGCTCAACATAAAGTATAGGTGTCCAATTTTTAAAACATTTTTATTAGATTTTGAGATTTTGTGAAAATTCTCCCAAAATGCGGTTATATTTCTTCAAGCATCGCGTAATAACGACTAATACGAAATTTGGTGATATGATAGGTAGTTCCTAATATTTTTAAAATATTTTGATTACATTTTGAGGTTTCGTGAAAATCGTTTTAAAATGCTGAAATTTTTGTTCCAGCATCACGAATTAAAGACTGCAGGGAATGAAACGAAATTTGGTGACATGATAGGTTGTCACTCAACTTAAATTCTAGGCTTCCAATTTTTCAAAAATGTTGATTAGATTTTGAGATTTTGCGAAAATTATTTCAATATGCGTAAATATTCGTTCGCGCATCACATAATTACGACTAAAGCGAATGAAATGATATTACTTAGTTACTCTCTAACCTGTAATATTTTAACAATACATGAAAATTATAACTTCGCTTTCTTTATTTTGGCAACATACTACATCCATTCTGTGTACTCCTACAATGCTGACGAAAGTTCTTGCTTTTTAGAAATTTGCATTCAGTACTAACACGTCAACGACGGGTACTTCAGCTAGTATAAATGTGATTGTTAGTGTCATTTTTTTTATGGTGAGCTTAGAAAAGCATGCTGTTCCTTAACTTTTGGAGGCCAGTGTATTTTGCTGCAAGAATTTTATGGATATCTCTTTATTTTTCTGTGAGATCATGCTGGGAAGTTAAAAGAACGTTTTGTCATCCCTACCCCGCCCCATAGGTTACGAAGCTTGAAAAGTGCCATCTAATCGAGCACCTTTGTTAAAAGACCCACGTACATCCTAAATTTTGCATTGGCATTTGTAGTTTTCGCCAAACGAAATACCGACGTATGGAAAATCGGCAATACTTCCCGATCTCCTTAGTAATTTTAAATACAGGGTGCACGAGAATTGTTGGATACTTTAAAAATTAAATTAAAAGAAAACTGTAAGTAGGAACCAAGTATTTGAATGATGCTTGTCTTAAAAATGTGCTAGGTTTGTGCTTCCTGGAATTTTGTTCCAGAGCAGGCCTGTCGAGAGGGGGGGGGGGAAGAGGGGGATTCACCCCGTGCCCGTGTTTTCTGGGGGCCCGGGCTAAACTTAAAATAAAAAAAAAAATCTGTATAGAACAGAAATAGAAATTTTTTTGGTGGGGGGGAGGGGGCAAATGCACCACCCTTTGTGCTCTCATACGCTGGGAATCACCATGACATGTCCACCCTTTTACACTTCTTATTATCACAGTGATTATTTATTTATTTTTTTAATAATTATTAGTTATAAAGTGTGTTTATTTCGTCAGTTCTTCATGAATTGGCTTAATTTCTCACAGCAAACTTTTGAGGTTAAAATTATCTTATTGCTAATGAAACATTTCATTGAATTTTTTTATGGTAGTGATTCTGTAAAGCTTTTCACATATTTATTTGTATATAATAAGATTTCATTAGATCGTTTTCTAAACTTATATCTTTTACTTTTCGCACACTATTAATTTTGCGTAAAAGCCAAGTGAAATTATTCGAAACATTTATTTTGCATATTTGTAATAGCTCATTAAAATTAATTATAGCAGCGGTTCCCAACCTTTTAACCTCGCGCCTTTCCCCCCCCCCCCTCTCCATATTTTTCAGCTTATATTCAGTTTTTTATTTTTCAACAGTGAACATTTAGTCGCCTGTTTTAAAAAATGTCGTTATCAGTAAAGTTTGAAAAAACATTTTAAGCGAAAATGGGTATGTTTTTGAGTAAAAATGAAAATGAATAAGATGATTTTTCAAAACATGTATTATCGCTTGCTCTTTGTTTATTTTTCTGGCGCCCTCCCTGCAAACGCTCTACCCGCCCTCCCCCCCCCCCCCAGGGGGCACCACGAGCGTTTGCTAAGAGCCTTTCACGAAGCCGAAGAGCTTCTTTTACGAAGAGCCTATCACCATTTGGACTACTGAACTATATTTCTTCTCAGAATCTCGATGCCATTTTTCCAAACATTTGCGTATTTTTTGTACTTTACCTGTTTCGGTTGCTAGTGATGAGCGTTCATTCAGTGTGCTGAAGAGAATAAAAAACTTCCACGCTTTTCGACTCAAACACGTACTTCCAGTTTAGGAACTCTTTGTATTGAGCACTAGCAAAAGAACTAGACTTTAAAATTATTATTGATACTTTCGCCTAAAAAAAAAAAAAAAAAAAAAAAAAAAAACGAGAAAAGCAAATTTTTAATAGTTTTGATTTTGTAAAGAAAAAATCCAATTATTCGTATTATAAAGACAAACATTAAATTATTTAATGAAAGCGTATTTTTTTCCGTCCGTTTATTTATATTTTACAAAGTGAATAACTTTTTTGGGGGGGGGCAGGGCCCAGCAGATATCCACCCCCCGGGCCCGAGTTATTCTCTCGACGGGCCTGTTCCAGAGAATCTGATAGATGGTTCTAGGTGTCAAGGACTTTGCCGAGAGATTCAGAACAGCGTAGTAAATATGGCGATTATAGCAAATACTTGGCAATGTGATTTTTCAACAGACTGCGCACCTCCACATTGGTCAACGTCTTGGCGCAATTGCCTCAACATTTCGCTAGCAGATGGATTGGTCGCGGTGGTCCAATTCAGTGGCTTACTTGTCTCCGAATTTAACCACCTTACATTTTTTTCATGTAGGGTTACGTCAAAAATATTATTTGCGGGACTACATGACCTGATGTTGAAAAAGTCAAGAGCGAATCACAGCTTCTATTCGTTCCAGAACTCCTCGGGTGCTTCAAATACTTGGAACGAAATCAAATACCGTTTAGATGTTGTTCGAGCCATCAAACGATTACCTATTGAAAGCTGTTAATTTTATTATGTATGCTAGTTGTGTTGTGTTACGGTAAAGTTAAGCAAAGGCAATATGCCAAAGATGGGGGTGCCTTGGTCGGATGACATTTTAAGGGGTTCTAACGCGTATTCGCATTGCATCTGGAGAAAACCGACAGAATTCCGGACCGTTAGATCGACAACCACGCGATAGGCCAGGCCAGGACACTGGAACTTCACACTTCAGTCGTCTACCATTCTGAGTGTCTTATCCACTCGGCCACGGTGGGGCGATAATCTACCAGAGACGATTATTAATCGCTAAAATCAATAAACAATAACAAAATCGATAGTAACAGAGACGAATTCTTACATGTACCTGATGCTAATTGCAGCGGATAATCTTCTTTTTTAACACTGAAGCTGATGTAAAGCGAGTTTAGGAACATGATCGGACAAAACCATGGGCGCCGTCAGCATAATGCAAGGGGGGCTGCACTTGCCCCTCCTTGGATTTTTGTATGCCCTGTTTTTCTTTGCTCTTTTGTTCTTTCCAACATGGTAACTATACGTTGAAGTATGGTTACCATGTTGGAATCCCCCCCCCCCGGAAAACATTCTGTCGGTGCCCATGGACAAAACTATCAAATATTAACCTCATCTTAATATGAATGTTAAGTATAATTTAACAAAGGAAAATTGATTTGTCTAGTGTTGTTTCTAAATTTGCTCATATGAAATTGAGAAAAGTTTGTTTGTATAAGTTGTATTTTATTACTGCCATTCAAAACCTAGGGCCGTAACAGTTGCTGCAAGCCACGCACGTGGAATACATTATGAAAAACATGCCACATATTCAAGCTTACAGATATTAACATCTGTACATTACATGCTATTATAATTTGATTATTATAATTTGTTAGTAAACCACTTTACCACTGTATCGGGAAAGTAAAAAAAAAAGTTATTGTTTTCATCTTCGATGGCCTATTCTTTACTTTGTAAACATAAATAATTTTGTGTTGGGGATAATACAATGTTCTATGCCTGAAAGAGTTAAAGGGGGGTAGGGTGCATTATAAAGAATTAGAATCACCCAGCAAGGTGTGATCAAAAACGCCGTTCACTTAATAATCACTTTGGAAAAGTGTTGAAGTGTTCGTCTCATTTCCTACTCAAGTTTCATAAACTAGGGATTTGTCTCCAAAAATTTCATGTATGAAATGAAATGTAACTTTTAAATTATCAATTTGAGTCACGTGTTTTCTAAGATATACATTAACTTTTAACAAACAATAGTCGAAACGTTCGCTATTATTACAGCACTTGTTCTAAAGCGATTATTAACATCTGCATGAAGACGACGTTTCCGAACTCCCATTGCTGTGTGATTTTGAATCCTCATTATGTGTCCTATCTTCCCTTAAATTTTGTCCCAATCATTATGGGACAATCTGTCTAATTTTGTTTTCTCTTTCCTCGCGCCCTCCAAGAAACACGTTAAAAGGCTCTCCGCTGAGTGAATGGGCACGACTCCAACTATGCCAAAGAGGCGAAGAGCGTCTTGCGCTAGTAATCTAGAGAGCCAGTTTTTCTCACAACTTCCCGTGTTTTGGTGATGTTCAGTAATACTCACGGTGATGTCACGCCTTCGTCATTTTACGCACTCATAAAGACCCGTTAGGTGAAAGTTCATCTGTATTAACACCCGGTCTCTGTACCTAGGTGTCTTGATTAAGATGATCGTTTAACAAGGTCCGATTTTTACCACAAAGAGAGAATTTCTGAACACAAAAATATTTTGGAAGAAAGTTACAAAAAATAAATAAAATAAAAATAAAAACTATTTATTCCAAATTGCTTTTTTCTTTTAATCTTAACTTTAGAAAACAAAATACTCCACCTGGACCGAACCGGTTTTAAAATAATCTGCATTATAATTATTTTTCATTTTCAAGATGAAACTAACATTCCAACATACTAAGTTCTAACATTTTGGAATTCGCGTTTAGATTAACCCTGCTTGAAAAGATACCATTTTGCCGGATCGTACCTAATGCCAAGATAACGCTTTTTAAGTCAATTAGTTATTCTGCTTTGGAAAAACGAATAATCGCTAATTCTAAACTCCTGTTGTCTAAGCGAACTTAGTACTTGAAAATTTTCAACTTTGTGTAACACACTTTGAGTTATTTATTGCATATAATTTTTGATTTGGAGTAGAATGGGTGTAATTCTACTTCATGTTTGTCAATTTCACGCGATCCTACGTACTTGGAATTGCTTTGCTGCCAGGGAATGAATGATTTTATGCCTAATCTGGCAACCATTATGTTTAATTTTTCAGTTTTTTATTAATATCATCTAAAATAATTCGATTTTCAAAATTTAAGTCAGTTTATCAGGTTCTTCGGAATTTTCAGAATCTGTGGACACATTATTCGAAATTCAAATCCTCACGGTTTAGGAGAAGATAGCCGAACAAGCTCTTGACAGCGGAGGCGGAGTCGGCGGCGAATGTGGACGTTACTCTTTTTTGGAATAGAGAGATACTTGTATTGTTCTTAGAGACAGTTATATTTAACAAATTTCACTTACTGCATTACAGGAAAGCAACGTGCAAAGACTATTTGCATTTATGAGAATACTAGTAGTGTGGCCCGTGAACACGGCATCTGATAGCGTACAGAGGTTACCTGGAATTGGACGTGGCTAGGCTTCTCGCCTTCTACCTGTCTGTGTTCTAACGGTCATTTATAGCTAATACTTACGCAACTAGTAAAAACAGAGTCCAGTCGTCGGTATGAGATTGTAAAGGGAATGAGTGAGAACCCTCCCGCTGCGATGATAAAAATAGGACATGGAACTTCCCGCTCCAACGAAAAAAAAATGAACACGGCACCTGATAGCTTGCAGAGGTTACCGGGAATTGGACTTTCTACCTGTCTGTGTTGCAATAGCGTAGGCAGGGATTTTTTTATGGGATGACTGAGAACTTAAAATCTGGTATCTAATATAACTTTTGAAAATCAATATAACATATCTTTTTTACTGTGGGGTGGACTCTTTTATTTTGGCTGAAAGTATTTGCATATAACTTTAAAAAAAAAATTCATAAATCGAGTTTACCACCTTGCAGTTGGAAAAACATAAATTGGGCGAGGGGGGGGGGTGGCTTAGGTGCGAAGCTGAACATCAAATTTCTCCAGAGGAAGTTTTAAATTTATCCGCGAATAAGTATTTTCTCCGAATGTCATGCTCACTTATTTTGGGATGGCTGGGGGGCTGATACAGCCCCATCAGCCACCCCCTGTCTACGCCCTGCTATGTTCTAACAGTTATTTATTACTGTTACAGTTATTTATCGTTAATACCTACGGAACTACGCAACCAAAAAGAACCAAATAAAACCAAATAGAGTCCAGTCGTCGGTATGAGATCGTAAAGGGAAGGAATGCGAATCCTTCCACTGTAATTATAAAAAAAGGACATGGGACTTCCCTCTGAAAAAAAAAAAGAAAAGAACAGGATGGTCGCCTTCTAATCCCATCTTTCGAGATCTTTGCAGAAAAGAAAACATGTAAATAATTTCTAATCCATAAATACTCGTAACAGCAAAATGACTTGCTGAAAATTACCAAAAAGTATTAAGTATTTTATTGAAATCAAATTTATTATTTAGCGAATTAAAACGCCAGAGTTTTGTGCCTTCACGGCGAGGACACTGCGCGGTAAGAAAAAAAGGTCGACAGGCGCGACTGGGGTTAGAACCTGGCACTTCCCGCCTTCCAGTTTCGAGAGTAGAACCTCTCAGCCACTGGTGGGCCAGGGCACATTAGTACGCTGCAGAAAGGTAGGCAGGGCGCTGTGTCCTCTGAAAAATGCCAAGCACACGAATACAGATGGTGAAAACAATGTAAGAGTAGACTGCTAATTTGGATTATTAATTATACTTTTCATCTTTCCAGACGACGGAAGACAATCTGGATTACTAATTCTCATCGACGATGGCTCTCAGACGGAAGAAAGCGGATCAGGTAATTGCTTTCTTTATCAGCATTCTTGAATGCGCGACTGTTTATCAGGAATAAAAATTGAAAGCTGATACCACGGGCGCACAGTGGAGTATTTGTGTTAAAATCCTGGCCAAAAATACTTTTCATGTGTTTTAACGTTAAAATCATTACTGTTGACTTTTGACTTACTTTTTAGTATTATATACTTCTTAAATTATATAAAAAAGCGTGTTGTCGCCAAATTTGGCGATATATCGCTAAACGACTTGAAGTTGGTTTCTAACAAATGTCTTGTCCGGGGAGTGTCCCTTACTGGGAAGTACTGTTTTTGTATAATACCACTTATAAATGTAATACCACGCGGCTGTCGATCTAACGGTCTGGAGTTTTGGGCGATTTTCTCCAGATGTCACGTGAATACGCATTAGAGCCTCTTAAAAAGCCCTCCGCCAAGGCAACCTTCCCGTGAGGAAAATAGCCGTGCCTTAACCCAGCGGTTCTCAACCTTTTAACTTCGCCCCCTCCAAACAAAGGCTAACTTACGGTAGCAGCCCCCCCCCCTTCACATTGTTCAGCATACATTCAGTTTTTTAATCTTTAACAATGTACATTTAGTCGAATTTTCTACAAAATAATGTTATCAGTAAAGTTTGAATGAACATTTTAAGCGAAAATGGATATATTTTTGAGTAAAAATGAGAATAAATTAGGCAATTTTTAAAAATCGTGCATCATTATTTTCTCTTTGGTTTTTCTCGTGCCTCCCCTGGAAACGCTCTGCGCCTCCTTGGGAGGCGCGCCCCACAGGTTGAGAAACGCTGCCTTAACCACAATAAAAATATATAAATGTAATACTTTACTTATAATAATACTTATAAATATAATACTACTTATCTATAAATCAATTTTTATCATAAAAGTTTTCAGATTTTCCACTTTTCTAAATGTAGTTACTATTTGGATCTTAGTTTTCTAATGACTTCTGAAGATTAACTTTTTCATTCCGACTCTTTTGAACTCTGATATTCGTCTTCACTCAGAATCACTTTCTTTTTCTTCTCCTTTTTTTTTTCTCCTTCTTCCTTTTTCCTTTCACCATCGGACCCCTCTGAAAGAAGAAGTTATAGGGTCTCACTGCTATAAGGCTTGCTCTTTTTCATTGGCCTTTATCTAGAGCAGATCATATAAGGGCACTGCTTAAAAGATGCCCCCCTTTACAAACCCATAAAATCTCATTCCAAGCTCGAGGAGAAAGTAATTTATTTCAAGCCAGCACTTTTCTGTTTACACACTCACACTTCAATGACCCGAAGTCACAGTTGCCAACCTTTGAGAACCAAAAATGGGGAGTTTTTGCTTTGGACACAATTTACTACATAAATGGAAAACTAAGCTGTAAATAGATGGGACTATTTACATGACTAAGAAAGGGCAATTTTGGAATATGCAGAAATTTTCTTCTTATAGTAAATTTACATCAGAAAAATAAGAAATTACATACTGAATTTAAAATACTGATGTTAAATCTTGACTAAAATGAATTTTATATACCTTTATCCAAACACCTGCACATAATTTATAGTTTATGAGAAATACAAGTGCTTATGTTTGTATAGCTTTTGCGATCACCCGTCGAAAAATTATCAAAAAAATAAAAATGGCGCTATATAAATAATTTTTTTTTATAAAAATGGTGGATGTTGGGGAACATTTTTTTCTTGGAATAGACACTCAATACTGTAATAATCACGATTATAGTTGAAATTGGGCGCGACAAGCCGCGACACCCCTTCAAAAAGATTTTTGAAAAAAAAATTAGAAAAAAAAAGTTTACAATTTTTTAAAATAAAGTCATATTATTTTTTCAAGCTAATAGATACATATAATTAAAATACATATATTTTACTACAATTATACTAAGTATCAAACCAGTAAATTAATTTAAAGAGCCCGTAAAAAATGCAAGACGAATTAATAGAAAACGCTGAAATCTCTTGCCGTAAATGAAGAAACTTGCTTTTAAACCGCGTGTTGCATCTTTTGGATATGAATTATGGTCGAAAAACATGCATTACATGATGCATCAGTTACTAGGCTATCCAAAAACATATATATTACTGTTTTTAAACAAATTTAAAATTTTCGACTTTTGGCCAGGATTTTGATACGAATACTCCACTGTGGGGCGCCGGCATCTGTGGGCAAAGGTGAGACAAATGCACACCCTTGTGGGAGGAAATCGCACAAAATTATAAAATAGATATGCAAAGTCCGAAACCTGATTATTTTTACTTCCTTGTACGTAGTATAAGGAAGTAATGTGATCCCGAAAAATTTTGGGGGCCAAATTTCGACAAAAAAACCGATTTTGACTACCTCTAAATTTAATTTAAAAAATTTTTTCGATGCATCTCATCGTAGGCTAGCATGCACGATCATATTAACGCGTCTGCAACTCATTTTGACCAGCGGCGAGTCTACTGTGGCCAGTTTTCCCATGCCGTCTGTACGTACGTACGTACGTACGTACGTACGTATGTACGTACGTATGTACGTACGTACGTACGTATGTACGTACGTATGTAACTCGCATATCTCAAAAACTATTCGTCGTAGAATGTTGAGATTTGATATTTAGGATTGTTCTATGATCTAGTTGTGCACCTCCCCTTTTGGTGGCAATCGAATGGATAGTTTATGTACAGGACCGCCCAAAAGATTCGAAATACATTACGCTCTATGGGCCGAAATTCATTAAACTCGCCTAACTCAAAAGCTATTAGGCGTAGAATGTCGAAACTTCATATTTTGGATAGTTGTAACATCTAGTAGTGCACCTCCCCTTTTGGTTCAATTCGACTGGATAGTTTATCTACAGGACTGCCCAAAACATTCGAAATACATTACGCTCAATGGGCCTAAATTCATTAAACTCGCATATCTCAAAAACTGTTAGGCGTACAATGTTGAAACTTTATATTTAGGATTGTTGTAACATCTAGTTGTGCACCTCCCCTTTCGGTTCCATTCGACTGAATAGTTTATCTACAGGACCGCCCAAAAGATTCGAAATACATTACGCTCTAAGGGCCGAAATTCATCAAAGCGTTTTTTAGAGGTATTGGGCTATTTCAAACGACTCAGAAGTGATATATGCTGTAAAGAGTTAGAAAATGAATTTCTCCATTAAAAAAAGTGTCTTTATCATTTATAGTTCTGCTACAGGAACACTCAAAAGATTTCCAATACATTACGGTCAATGGCAATTTTAGGGGCATTAATCCATTTCAAGCACAATACCGTCCTACCACATAAGTTGGTAATGGTCCTATCACGGTCACGTGCCTCCCTCAAGAACTATGCCAAAAGTCGCCAAGCTTGGCGACTTTTGGTGTACGTGTGTGCATATTTAACTCTCAAATCTCAAAAACTATTATGAAATTTCATATATAAGAATGTTGTAACATCTAGTTGTGCATCTCGATTTTTGGTTCCAATCTACTGGAGAGTTTATTTACAGGACCACCGGAAAGAATTTCAGTACTTTAATGTCTATGGACATCTTCAATATAATACTACTGTAGATGGTCATTGTTTGGTACATGCCCAAAATCTCGCCGTCTGTCCTCGACCTTGGCGAGTTTTGGCGAAATATCGCCAAATTTGGCAATAGTCAGTCATTTGGTCCATGCCCAAAGTATCGCCATTTGTCATCGTTCTTGGCGAGTTTTGGCGAAATATCGCCAAATTTGGCGATAATCTGTCATTGTTTGGGTCATGCTTAAAATCTCGCCAAATGTCGTCGACATTGACGAGTTTCGCCGAAATATCGCCAAATTTGGCGCCAAAAATTATTTCGTATTTTGTATAACTCTAAAACTAACCCGTAGATTTTTTAACTTTTGTATTTAGAACTATTGTAATATCTAACTGTTTTCAATATCTTTTTTGACAGCAATCGACTGAGAATTTGTCATCGTTCTTGGCGAGTTTTGGCGAAATATCGCCAAATTTGGCGATAATCTGTCATTGTTTGGTTCATGCTTAAAATCTCGCCAAATGTCGTCGACATTGACGAGTTTCGCCGAAATATCGCCAAATTTGGCGCCAAAAATTATTTCGTATTTTGTATAACTCTAAAACTAACCCGTAGATTTTTTAACTTTTGTATTTAGAACTATTGTAATATCTAACTGTTTTCAATATCTTTTTTGACAGTAATCGACTGAGAATTTATTTACAGGGTGAGCCAAATGACTTCTGATACATTGAGGTGTATGGATGCATTCAATTCATTGAAAGTCTGTGGTCAATGACTACTTTGGCTATCCCCAAAATCTCGCAGACTATCTCAAGTTTGTCGGCTTTTGGTGAAATATCGCCAAATAAAGTGTCAGAAGGAAATCTTTCAAACTGAACTCAGCTTGGCGATATCGAAATATTTGGCTGGAAATCGCTAAACCTTACTATTATTGATATTTTATCTCTTTGAAACAAATAAATTTAGAGGAAGTGCGTCGAAAATATTTTTGATCTAATGGACGTGCAAGGAAGTCATGTGTTGGACACATCAGATTTTTTTATGTTCAGTAAACCAGCAATTTTACTTAAATACGTCACAAAGTAAAAATCTACAAAAATACTATAACGCGTATGTATGTGCGCTTGCGCCTTTCTCTTACATTTTGCCCACCCTTTTAAAAAATTCTAGCGGCGCCCATAGCTGATAAACGAAAATGCAAAGGTTACGTCAGATCAGTGATGTCAAACCTTTTTGAAAAGTCGGTGAAATTTTGCTAATCATCATTATGATTATTATTTTTGTACTAGCTGACTCGGTGGCGTCACTTAGAAAGGTGTAGAGAAGGATGGTTAAAAAGTATTTTTTTTGTCCACTTTTAAAATGCTTTAAAGTGTTTGTTTCTTTTTCGATTTACAGTCTTTTTTTTTTCAACTAAAGAGCAAAAAAATAAGGATCCATATAAAAAAATTGCTATAAATAATTTTTATAAATTCGACGTTAGACATTGAGTCGAGCCCGCTTGATGGAATATCAATTAAAAGAAAATATCCCGCTTAACCTAATAAATTTTCAGTGTTCCCGGATAACGGAATATCCCGCTTATTAAAAGTGAAGTCTTGAATTTGCAAATTGGCTTGGCTATTCCATTAAGTGGACTCGACTGTATGTATTTTACTTTATTTTTGGTTGTCTCTTCTTCCTTCTGTATGCAAAATAAGTTTATAAAAATAAGAGCATGGGACATTTAAAAAGCCTGAGTGTGATGGGGAGACCAGGGTACTTTGGTCCATTTTTTGTATTAAGATTTAAAAAAAAACAAGAAACAGATTTTTTAAATATTTTTTTCAGTGCATAAATTAAGTGAACCGTCAAGCACAATATCGGGCATTCAAATTTGAAAAATTCTAAATAGTAGTTTTGACATAATGCATAAAATGACATCAAGTCAGTGGGAAATGGCCAGCCCCAAAAGTCGGGGCAAGTTAGCCCACTGACTTGATGACTTAATGGATTAGAAATTCTAATTCCGAAAGCGATGAAAGAACATAAAGTAATATCAAATCTTAATTTATTCGTATAAAAAAATGCGGTGAAAAAAAACTTGATTACATATTATTACTTTTTTAATGGTAAAAGGATTGGAGAATGAAGTAGTAATAAAGTGAATTAAATTAATTACTATTTTCTTCAAGATCATTTTCATCATTACAATGGATACACATAAAATATCATGTCTCCAGTAACACCCGATTCATAGATTCCACTGTTTGCACTGCGTACCTTGAATCCATTTTTCTCCAGGCTTACAGTCTTCAAATTATTTCAGACAAGGAAGACATAGCATGTGCTCTTCCTTCCTCTTCACAACACGCATTTAAATTTTGCGTATTTTTACGTCGTCATTTAGATTTCTTGGTTTTATTTTGCTCTTTTAGAAAAGTCTCTTTGACAATTTTCCCAGAAACTTCCTTTTCTTCTTTTTTACCTTTCTTTGGTCATCTTGAAGGGCTTTCTTAATTGGTGTCTGTCAGAATTGAAGAATTCCGTACCTTTTTTGACTGTAAGACTTTTTCCTTGGTTCTGACTTTTCAAATGGCCTCACGTCTTCTAGCTAGGGGAAATCAATTTTTGAGAGATTTTGTTTTTCACTCGAGGACTGAGAAAGTCTAGGTTAATTTATCCCAAAAGGCCCCGGAAGATTATTTATCTCAGCAGTTGTACTAATGGGAAAAAGCTCTGACGTTCTAGATCTGGTTTGGGTCTGTCTGTGACATACTATGGCATGAAATCTGCATCAGTGAAAATATGTTCATTCAAAGGGAAAACATCTGTCTTTCTAAACCCAGCCATTATATTTGTCGGTGTTATTGCCAATGAAAGGAAAGATTTTACGATTCCTGGAATATCGTAAATGGTCATTGGACGTTTATTCTCTCTTGGAGGGCAATCTCTTGGATATCATCTGGCTCATCGAAAGTATATATAAAATATTAAGTATAGGAAAAACATATGCTTAACAAAATAGTAAAAATCTACCCCTAAAAACAGTTTTAAAAGATTCTAAATGCATATGCAAAATTTTCTCACTTTTGGTTTTTAAAGGAGCATAAAATATTTATTATTTTGGCTGTATAAGCCTATCAACAAAATAAAATCATTTTAGGTAGTTAAATATCTGGTCTTTATCAAACCAAAAATATATTTTTCACAAGGGGCACCTTGGCGCCGTATTCAGTGGGCCAACCTGCCCCATGCCGCTATTTTTCTTTAACATCGCTATAACATACTATTCCGTAATTTTTTCACGAAATAAATAGCTAAAAATACAACTTTGAAGAATAACCTTTCTGAATATTATACTTTTAAAATGTTGAAATTTATTCCCTAACAAATCAGAAACAAGTATTTAGAACTTCAACAATTTAGTCACCTGCAATAAAACTATAAAATACCAAATATCTACGGAATGGCTATTTCTTCTGCTCTGTCTTTGATATGGAAGGGAGATAACGTAGCAAGGCACATATTTCTGGGCTTGTATCGCCATCAATTGGATAAATTTTAAAATAAAGCGTATGGGCCAACGTTCCCCTATGGCCAACGTGCCCTGGTCTCCCCTGTCTGATCCGCGTATCATATAGGTTCGCCACGACTGCACTATGGATCAGTGGTCGGCAAACCATGGCTCGTGAGCCACATATGTAGGTCTTTGGTAGGATTGCCAACTTTTATTCACGAATTTACGGGACTTTCGCGATTAAAATGCTGGATGTAGCTAAAAAAAGCGGGACCCAGCTTACTCATTGAAGGAAGGCGGGAAAAACAATTAAAGACAGATTTAATTTTTACATTTTAATAGTTTTACATTTTAATAGTTTTATTGAATATTAAGTTTTACTTTGGCATAATTAATTATAAGTGCAACATAGCTAACAAAAATTAAAGCAATCAGGGAAACTAATGAAAAATTAACATTAACTAATATGGAGACCTCTATCTCTCTTCTTTATAATCAGAAAAAATAGAACTATCATTAGCAATTAAATTAAATGAACTTTTTAATTCTTTTTTTTTAAAAAGCAAAATCTTTTTACTTTGGTATTTACGAAATAATTTAAACAACCAATAAGGTATCAATAATATACCTTTATAAAAGAAACTTCCAAGTCTTAAATCTCAGCTTCTACAAAGATTTACGATGATTATTTATTTGGGAAAAAACGTAAGCAACATCAAACCATTTACACTGAAATCACAATATTACCTACTTGGGAAAGAAACTTAAAAGTATACAACTTCTGCTAAAATCACATTTTTTTTTTTATAAAAGAAGTTTAATGTGTAAAATTTCTTCTAATTTATCAAATTATTAAATTACTTATTCTATTAAAAAAACGGAACATTTGGCATCCTGCACGCACCTTTCACGGTCCTCTAAAGCTCCAGAATCGGGACGTTCCGGCTGTCGTGGGACAGTTGGCAAGCCTAGTGTTTGGGTACCTTGAGTGTGGGCTATCTGCAAAAAGTGACCAGGTTAACCCTTAAATGCATAGCGATGCATATATGCATCATATTTTTCAGTGCCGGATTAGAGCAAAAGCCAAATTTCTTACGTCAGTTTCATATATAAAATATAGTTTTTTTTAATAATAAATGATTCATATGGATTCATTCGTATGGAACGATTTGTATGATTCATATCGTGGGTAATGAAAGTTTCGCACAATTCTTTGAAACTGTGTCCTTGGAGAAATGAATTAGTTATTCATAAAACTGATCTAAGAAATTTAACTTATACTCGTGGCTATCGTGCGAACGAGAAAAAAATTCATGCATTTAAGGGTTAATACTGCAATTTTCCTTCTCTATGAACAAAACCGAAATACATTCTGTCAAAAAAGTACCGGGGAATGGTCATTTAAAAAGACCGCCTAAAGCGATTGTCAAAATACTTTTTGTTGCCAAGTTGGCACAACTGTCCTCTATACTGACGCGGAGTTTGAGCGTTATCTGTCATTTAGTTTGTTTACAGTGCTCGATTTTGTCAGTTCATTTCGAGTGTGTTTTCCGATTTTTGCATTCATAAAACGCATTGTAACTAGTTATGAGACATGGGTTTACGAGTTTGACATGCAAAACAGTCAACAAGCTTCGGAATAGCGTCATCCAACTGAGCCGAAACCAAAAAAACCTCGTCAAAGTCGATCTAAAGTCAAGGTAATGTTGATACTGTTTTTTTTGTTTTTTTGTTTATTTTTTTTTTTATTATCACGGTGTTGTGCACTCGGAATTCTTGCCAGAAGGTCAGACGGTAAATAAAGAATATTATCTGAGCGTTATGCGGCGATTAAGAGAGAAAATTCGTCGAAAAAGGCCGGATTTGTGGAAAGAAAACTCCTGGATTTTGCACCACGACAACGCACCATCTCGCAAGGCTATCATTGTGAACGAATTTCTAACCAAAATCTAAACAAATACCATCGAACAACCGCGTATTCACCCGATATCGCCCCAGCCGATTTTTTTTCTCTTTCTGCAATTTAAATTACCACTTCGAGGCACCCGTTTTCAGTCGATAGAAGACATAAAAGACAATTGGCTGCGAGAACTGAAGTCGACTCCGAAAAATGCGTTTAAAAAATGTTTTGATGTTTGGATTATATATTTGGCATAAGCGTATTATTTCGAAAGGGGCCTACTTTGAATGCGATAAAATGAATTTTGATGCATAATAAACATTTTGTGTTTTATTGACCAATTCCCAGAACTTTTTTGACAGAATGTAATATTCTTTACTCATATGACAGTTGAAAAAACTGGTGCTAGGAGTTCTTTCCGGATGTACATAGTTATGTGAAGTCTTTCACAAACCTCAACCCATCAAGAGTCATTTAAGAAGTCGTCTTGGAGAAAATATAGAATCGTGTCTGAAATTGAGGTATGAGACTACCCAAAAAATTCTCGTTTTCTGAATTTTTTTTTTTTTCTCCTCTTTCTTTTTTTTTTTTTGAATTTGTTTATTTTATAGGTCACACGATTAGGATATCAAAACTGTTTTACTTTTGTTTCTAGAATAACCAGAAGCTAAGTTATACAGGAAATAATGAAGCGGAAGGATGGACTTTTGTATAATATTAAAATCAACGCGTTATTCTGAAGAAGTGCGTCTTTCGTAAATTTTCTTTACAATAATATCATTACGTGTTTAAGATATTATCTTGCAATTTTGCGAAGAGAGGATCAGGTGTGTGTATGGGGAAATGGGGATGTATATTCAATACTTTTCACTATAAAAATTTAGATGTTTCAATACTTTTTTTTTATGGAAATATATTTTAACAACATTAGCAAGGGCTTCTAATGAAATTTTAGGATATTTCAACAGTATTAATGTGTGCAAAACTTCTTTTTTGCTCTAAACATACTGCCTGTTAACAAGTAATATTGAAAAACTTTTTTCTGGATTCCTTATAATAAGATAAGGTATTTATATTTTGATACATATTTGTAGGAGACTTCAAAAAATCTTAATCATATAAAAAATTAAGAATAAAATTGTAATTTCTATTTGTTGGCTATTCTAACGTACTTTAATAACCAACGCAGAGTTTTGACTGGCGCAGTGGAAGACTTAAAAATAATGACAAGATTTCTAGAGCAAATATTTTATTAAAGATGATCTAATGCTCCACACTACATAGACAGGACACTTAGATGATTTTATACATTCTGCAGTAACACCAAAAATTTCAGTTCGCTCTTCAACATCATGTATAGGCAGCATACTTTATAAATATTTATGAAACACATTAAGCAGAAAAATTTGAAGTATTAAATTACCTGACTGACGGACTACAAAATATCACCTTACCTCGCCCGTCAGCCCTTCACCCGGCCTTGCCGGTATAACGACGATATTGTCAAACGACAATCCAAGCAGAACAAGCAAGCATGAGCGATGTTCATTTCCCGCCGTACTTGTATTCGATTTCTTAGTGCAGTAAATTTGCATAACTACGCTGCCAAACGCAAACTTGGATTGAGACAAAAATACCGGATTGGCTCAGAGCCAACACGTCACTTCGACGCACAAACCGGGAGAAAAACTAATCGCCGTTACCGGCGAAAACTGCTAAAGCGATCACAGTGATCGCGTCACCTTTATTCGAAAGACTCGCTCGTGCTTGTTTACTTTTGAACACACGTTACGTTTCGAGAATTGGAAAACACGAGCGTCGTGGAGGTTTAGGTAAAGCAAGTATTTTTCTTTTAGGAAAACTTAAATGACTTCACGACCGGCCAACAAGCGGCCCCCTTTTACAACTCTCGAAAACAACCCCCCTTTTTTTCTATTAAACAGTTCTTATTTGATAATTTCAACAAAAAAAAAATTGCATTTACTAATGCATAAAAAGTGTTTAACTTCAAACGTGGAAAAAAAACAGACATATATATACTCAACCATTAGCATTCAAAAATATTTCTACAAAACTTAAGCAACTGTTCTCTGGTCAGTGGTTTTATCAATATATCAGCCATATTTAACAAACTTTTAATATATTCTAATTTAAATGTCTTCTCGTTTATTAAGTTTCTTATAAAGTGATATTTAATGTGTATATGTTTGGTCCGACTATTCTCAAGGGATGAATTCGCAAAACTTATCGCAGCTGTGTTATCACATAGCATAATACATTCGTTTAAACTTAAATTTAGGCTATTATTTTCCAAGATATTTTTAATCCAAATTAATTCTTTCGACGCTTCCGTGAGTGTTACAAATTCCGCTTCCATTGTGGAAAGACTTACGCATTTTTGAAAGTCTTCCATGAAATTGGTGCTTTATCTATGAATAAAATGTAACCTCTTATGGAAACCCCGTCATCTCGATTAGCTGCGAAATCGGAGTCAGAAAAACATGTTAAAGTTAAATTTTTAATATTTGAAAGCTCGAGTTTATAGTCTATTGTGCTTTTAAGGTATCCTAGTAATTCCCAATGCTTCATTCCTGGATTATTCTGGAATTGGGATAATAAATTTACTGCGTAGCTAATATCGGGTCTGGTTCTATTGGCAATAAAAGCTAAACTACCTATTAAACTACGATACGGAATTTTACTCATTTCATTAAATTCTTGGCTGGTGGTTGGGGAATCTAGTTTTGATAAAGCCTGTCCTTTGGGTATCGGTAGCGATCTTATGGGATAATTAAACTTCTCGTATTGCTTACAGACCTTAGTTATATAAGGGTTTTGGTGCATAAAACATTTGTCTTCAGTTTCTTCTATTTCTATTCCCAATAATTTGTCTTTCCCAATACCTTTAAGTCGAAATGGCTTTGTAGTCATTCAATGCCAGTGTCTATATCCTTTGCGGTTTTTGCAAATAACACAATGTCATCTACATACAACAATAATATCAGATTCTTTTTAAATGTATAGGCGCAATTGCACCAATCTAACTTTGTAAAGTTCATTTTTAACAAAACGTCATTGACCTCTTCAAACCATTGTCTACCCGACTGGTGTAGACCATATAGGGCTTTTTTAAGCCGACAAACTTTACTAGGATGATCTTCTATAAAGCCATCTGGCTGATACATAAAAATTTCACTGTCCAAATTCGCATATAAATATGCGTTGTTAATATCAAGTTGCACATTAAACCATTTAAAATAATATACAAAAAAAACATTCTTATTATACAAAAATTTACTACTGGAGAAAAGACCTCATCATAAGTTTCGCCCTTGACCTGATCATAACCTTGAGCAACTAATCTTTCTTTAAAACGCATTATTTCACCATCTTTATTAAATTTTAAAGTGTAAACCCATCTGCTTCCCAAGATCTTAACATTTTCGGGAGGGTCGACCAATTCCCAAACCTCTCTATCGTTCATCACAGCGATTTCTTGCGTCATAGCCTTTTCCCATTCAGCAGACTCCGGGCATTTTATCGCTTCGCGATAGGATTTGGGTATTTTTACTTCTGCAAGATTAGACTCGTTACGTTTCAACGGGTCCGAAACTTCACCCGATGAATTATCTTTAGTACTAAAATTAAATAAACCACTATCGTATTCAATGTTATTTTGTTTGCAATAGTCCATTACATTAGCGTACGATCTTAACCTAATATTTGTTCCCTGTATTCCATAGTATATATCTGTTCTACTCTTATCCCTACGCTCTTTCGCCAAACGAGTCCAGGCAATGCTTGAACACGGAGTTAATCTACTTGATTCTACTTGCTCATTTGCATCTTTATTTAAATCTATTTTGTCTGGTTGGGAACTCCTTTTCACTTGTTTCTTGATACACCAATTGAAGACGTTTTTCTAAACTTTCCCTTACAGAATCAAAGTAGTCTTCCTCTTCGGGATAGTCTGGGATTATAAATTTAAATTCTGGGTACTTCAAAACTCTTCGACTTGACGTCGCATCCACCCCCCTTTTGTTTTCGTCAAAACGTACGTTAATAGTTTCTACAATTTTTGATTCTTCAGTTAACCATATTCGGTACCCTTTTGATTGTTGAGCATATCCCAACATAATACCGAGTTTGGCTCGCATATCTAGCTTTTTCCTCAGTTGCTTGGGAACTCCAACAAAAGCAAGGCATCCGAATCGTTTGAGGTGGGCGACGGAAGGTTTTCTTCCCCCGTACAGTTCAAATGGTGTCTTCGCTTGCCCTTTATTGCATAGCCTATTCCAGACATAAGAAAAACACATAAGGGCTTCGCCCCAAAACTTCTTAGACACTCCACTTGCTTCTAGCAATGTTTTGACTCCATCTAATGCTGTTAAGTTAAACCTTTCAGCTACCCCGTTCATTTCTGGACTGTATGGATTGGTTATTTCATGCTTTATTCCTAGCTTCTCAAAAAAAATATCAAAGTCTTTATTGCAAAATTCTAGCCCTCCGTCGGTTCTTACGGACAAAATTCTCTTATTTAAAAATCTTTCAGCACGATGTTGAAACCTTAAGAAAGTCTGAAATACATCGGATTTTTGCCTAATCGGAAAAACGTGAACTTTTCTTGAATAATCATCAATTATTGTCAGAAAATAACGATTAAAGCCCAGGGATAACACAGGCAAAGGACCGCACACATCTAGATGAAGCAATTCAAGGGCTCTTTTTGATCTAGTCTTACCAATTGGTTTAAAGGATACCCTTTTACTTTTAGCTAATTTGCAGGGAATGCAATCATTTGGCTCATCCTTTAGAATTGGAAGGCCCCGAACACTGTTATTTTTACTTGTTGAAACTATATAGTCATTATTAATGTGACAAAACCTGTCATGCCACAATTCGCTTACTGGTTTCCTACGAATGCTTGCTTGATTTGCAGATACTACGGAATCTTTGTCTTTCTTTAAAGTTACGTATGTCGCAGGTTTTACAAAGTAAAAGTTATTTTTCCTCACTGCTGTAAAAAGTTTATTCCAGTTTTTATCGTAAATTAAAACTTTACCATTACTGCCTACAAAGTTTGCCCCGTTTCTTTCTAACTTTACACCGGAAAGCAGATTTCTTCTTAAATTAGGATTATATAAAACAATACTTAATGTAATTTCATTAAATCCCCCTTTACACTTAACGTGGAAACGTATTGTTCCACTACCCTCTACTGGGCTTTCCATTTCTCCTACGGCTGGGGTCATTTTAATATCAGAGACTGGTTTTAGGTCCAAAAACAAATCGTTATTTTTACAAAAATGGGAGGTTGCTCCCGTATTAAAAAACCCATTGATCATAGTTATCTTTTATTGTCGAATTATTAGCCTCTTGAGGTTCTGGGGATACTTCTGTTAAATTAACCTCCGGTTCTTGGAACTTTAATTTTGAAAATTTAACCTCAATGTGATTGCTTTCTTGGCTACCCTCATGACGAGGTCCCTTAACCTTACAATTTGCAATTAGATGCCCATAGGCTTTACATCTGTAACAAGGACCCACTAACCTGGGTTTCCCTTTGCTCTTAAGACCCTTTTTGAAACTATTTTTAAAGTTACTGAATTTAGTATCAGAATTATCACTAACGGTCACTTTGGACTTTTCACGATCCTTTTCAAGAGAAGAAAATTTACCTGCTTGGTTTCTTTTAAAAGGAGTCTTCTTGTTGAAGAACGCCATCTCTTTTGTCGTAGACGTCTCACGAGCTGTCAAGGTGAGCCTGTTCGCCTCCAGTATCAATTAAGACTCTATCTTGTCCGGCAAGAAATCGGCGTCAGACCAGCGGTAGACAGCTTGGACAGTTGACTGGAACTCTGCTGGTAAACTGCGGATCATCTGGAAACCAACATAGAGGGGAGAGGGTTCATGACCAACTTCTCTAAGCTTTCGGGCTGCCTCCTTTACTCTGCATAGGAAAATACCGACGTCTTCACTGGGCTGGTGTCGGACACCAAAGAACTCGTCCAGGAGTTGAATTACTCTTGCTCTTGTGGATGGTTCAAAATGCTGCTTCAAAATTGCCCAGGCCTCAGCGCCATCCGTCGTTCGGGAAATCATCGGTTTGAATTCATCACTAATATGCTGGTATAAAAGAGTGTAGGCTCGATTTTCACGCAGTTGGAGGTCACACTTTTCTCTCCAGGTTAATTCCTCTGGAGCTGGGGTCACAGTGACTTTTGGCAAATTTGCAGTTTTAGCACCTGAAGCGGCTGCAAGTTCTTTCTTTGTATCAACTTCCTCGTCTTTATCGGGTATCTCGATCTCTACAAACTCCCATGCACCAAAGTGCATCAGCAGGACTAACTTCATGTTTCCAAGACGGCCAATTGCTTGCTGTCAGGAGGGGAATACTGCGGTACTGCTCCATGGCGGCCCCCGTCTCTTCGTACACAGCAACCGTCGAACTTCAATTTCTTAAAGGATGTATAAAGTCCACAAAAACTGCAAACAGGTTGATATTTTCACTTCCGCCAGCTCTGCTTTTCCCAACTTGGTTATGAGCACTGGGCCCATAACCTTAAGTGTTGGCTATTCTAACGTACTTTAATAACCAACGCAGAGTTTTGACTGGCGCAGTGGAAGACTTAAAAATAATGACAAGATTTCTAGAGCAAATATTTTATTAAAGATGATCTAATGCTCCACACTACATAGACAGGACACTTAGATGATTTTATACATTCTGCAGTAACACCAAAAATTTCAGTTCGGTCTTCAACATCATGTATAGGCAGCATACTTTATAAATATTTATGAAACACATTAAGCAGAAAAATTTGAAGTATCCTGACTGACGGACTACAAAATATCATCTTACATCGCCCGTCAGCCCTTCACCCGGCCTTGCCGGTATAACGACGATATTGTCAAACGACAATCCAAGTAGAACAAGCAAGCATGAGCGATGTTCATTTCCCGCCGTACTTATATTCGATTTCTTAGTGCAGTAAATTTGCATAACTACTCTGCCAAACGCAAACTTGGATTGAGACAAAAATACTGGATTGACTCAGAGCCAACACGTCACTTTGACGCACAAACCGGGAGAAAAACTAATCACCGTTACCGGCGAAAACTGCTAAAGCGATCACAGTGATCGCGTCACCTTTATTCGAAAGACTCGCTCGTGCTTGTTTACTTTTGAACACACGTTACGCTTCCAGAGTTGGAAAACACCAGCGTCGTGAAGGTTTAGGTAAAGCAAGTATTTTTCTTTTAGGAAAACTTAAATGACTTCACGACCGGCCAACACTATTTTTAAATGTTTCCTTCTGAGGTGACGTTCTATATGATACTGATATTTCTATTTCTCCTTTAGTTAAATATTCCTAAAACGACGGTTGTAATCATGAAACTGACATTTCAATTAACTGTTTATCAGAGAAATTAATTTTGTGGAACCAGTAGCGTAGCCAGGAATATTTTTCGGAGGTGACTGAGAATTCAAAAAACTAGAATGCAATATGCTTATAAAAATCGATATAACATATTTGTTTTTTTTTTTTTTTTTGGGGGGGGGGGGAGAGGAACGGAACCCCTTTATTTTGCCTACAAGGGTTCACATATAAAAATTAATTTACAAAAACGGAGGAAAAAATAAATTCATAAATCGAGTTTGAAATCTTTGGATTTGGAGAAACATACATAAGAGAAAATATTAAATTTGGCTTAGGTCCGTACCTGAACCTCAAATTTTTCAAGGGGAACATTCAAATTTATCTGCAAATACGTAATCTGTATCATAGCTTAAGCTTACTTATTTCGGGGACAAATTTTTACCGATAAAAGTCAATTGTGTTTGAAAGTGTTTTAAAATTGACGCGTTTGAAATGATTCATCTTTCTTTTTAATTTAGAATAGAGAACCTAATTTTTCAATTCCTACTATTAGTTCACCTTCTCCCTTCATATATCTTGTTCAAATTTTCAATCTTTAATAAAATACTTTTACTTCCTTGTACGGAGTCTAAGGAAGTAATGTGATCCCGAAAAATTTCCGGGCCAAATTTCGACGAAAAAACCGATTTTGACTTCCTCTGCATTTGCTTTTAAGAATTTTTTCGATGCATCTCATCCTACGCTAGCATGCACATTCATATAAATTCGTCTTCAACTCATTTTGAAAGACGGCGAGTCTATTTTGACCAATTTTTCCATGCCGTAGTGCATGTTTTTAAAAAATCATCTTATTTATTCTCATTTTTATTTCAAAATATGTCCATTTTCGCTTAAAATGATCGTTCAAACTTTACTGATAACATTATTTTGTAGAAAATTCGACTAAATGTTCATTGTTAAAGATTAAAAATCTGAATGCATGCTGAAAAAATGTGAGGGGGGGGGTGCCACCGTAGTTAGTCTTTGTTGGCGGGAGGGAGACGTTAAAAGTTTGAGAACCGCTGCATTACGCTGTATGGGCCGAAATTCATTAAACTCACCTATCTTAAAAACTATTAGAAGTAGAATGTTGAAACTTTATATTCAGGATTGCTGTAACATCTAGTTGTGCACCCCCCCCCCCCTTTCGGTCGTTAAATACTCTATGGGCTGAAATTAATTAAAGCGTATTTTAGAGCAGCACATTACGGTCAATGGCAGTTTTAGGGACATACATCCATTTCAAGCACAGTACCGTTCTACCATACAGTTAGGTAATGGTCCGACCAAGGTCACGCGCCTTCCTCAAGAATCACGCCAAAAGTCGCCAACCTTGGAGACTTTTGGTGTGCGTGTGTCTGTATTTAATATCAAATCTCAAAAACTATTAGTCGTAAAATGTTGAAATTTCATTCATAAAATTGTTGTAACATCTAGTTGTGAATCTCGATTTTTGGTTCCAATCTACCGGAGAGTTTATTTACAGGACCGCCCAAAAGAATTTCAATACAGTAATGTCTATGGACATCATCAATATATTACTTCTGTAGTCAGTCATTGATTGGACCATGCCCAAAATCTCAACATTTGTCATTGACCTAGGCGAGTATTGCCAAAATATCGCCATTTGTCTTATTCCTTGGCGAGTTTTGGCGAAATAACGCCAAATTTGGTGATAGTCATTGTTTTGTCTATGCCTAAAATCTCGTCATTTTTCATCGACCTCGGCAAATGTTGCCGAAATATCGCCAAATTTGGCGCCAAAAATTATTTCGCATTTCGCATAATTCTAAAACTTTTAACCGTAGAATGTTGAAATTTTGCATTTATAACTATTGTAACATCTAACTGTGCATGTCTTTTTTTTTTTTTTTTCATTTCCTGCTATTAGTTCACACTCTCCCTATAAACTTTAAGGACTGATAGGGCACATAGTAAGGAATCAGAATCACATAGCCATAGCAATGTGGGGTCGGCAACGTCGTCTGCGTGTAGCTGTTAACATGGGCGTAACTTGGGCTTCGAAACTGGGGGGGGGGGGGCAAAAGTCATTTTAAATGAAAGTCCATGTATGCGTGCCCGTACAGACACACACACACACACACATATGCATATATATATATATATATATATATATATATTCGGTCTTTGAGCCTCGTCAGGGGGGACCCCTTGAACCCCCTAATTTTTTAGTTTCATTATTGCTATATTAAAACGATATTAATTCACTACGTCATTTTATCTCTCACTCCTTTTTCGTTTTATTTTATTCTTCCTTTACATTTATTTCATCGACTGGAAGTAGGAGGGTTTCCTGATCTTTCCTTGCAAATGGAAACGTGGGTCGATGATAACTGAAGTAACATATAATTTTTAGTATCTATCTTAACACTCCAAAAATTTTGCTTTTCGTTATTGATATCCTTGAGAAAGCTTTAGGCGAGTAGGGTTGCTGTATTTCGCCTGGTAACCCTATTGGCGAGTCATCCAGAGTGGATACGAATCCCAAGCTGTTAGGCTTATGTTAAAAATTATTCTTTTTTCCACTTTCGCATTCGCTAGCCCAGTGCCCGATTCGTTTACACCTCTTACAAGTTATTCTTGATGCATCCTTAATTTTATGAGTCGGCTGGCCCGAGTATTTTCCATAATTTTTATTTTTAGAAGCAGGTTTTCTAGGAGCAGTCACGAAAGCACCTGAGTCTTCCGCTTGTCTATCATCGTTATGCCTGGCATTTGATTCTGAGTATTTCTGGCTTCAGAAGCTCATCTCTTGATTCCATAGCACATCGGAAATTGTCGAAAGTAGAAGGGAGGCTATATAACAGCATTACAGTCAGCAAGTCGCCGTCTGTTTTAATATACCATTTCTGAAAGTCTGACCATTATGTCGAAGAATTTTCTCAAATGGTCGTGAATTCCTTTAGACAAGTCGGGTATCTTATATTGAATTAAAGATTTCATTAATGCAGCTTTACGAGCAGGTCCTTTTACTGATAGATTTCTCCCAGTTTTTTTCAGACATCTGATGAAGTGTCACAATTTTTTATTTGTTTGAGTTCAGATGGCGATGTACGTAGAATTATATCTGCTTTTGCTTTTTCGTCCATTTGGAGTTTGGACCCACGTATCGAACTCTTCTTGCGATTTTTCGTCATTTTCCAAAACTTCAGGTTTAGGTTTTGAACCTGATGCATAAATCCAGGCATCATTCTTTATTAAAAGCGCTTTCATTTGTATTTTCCATGTTTCGTAATTATCTTTATTCAGCGTTTCAATCCACCAAGTTCCAGTCGCCATTTTGAGGATGAATGATGAAGCCTTGAAACGAACGTTAAAAATCAGCAAATAAATAAATTAATCCATCTGGTGTCCATAACCTTTTAGAAATGTTAGCAGAGTTACGGCACAATAGTAAACGTGGTAAGTAAACGTGGGAACATAACATTTTATAGAACGGAAGAAACAGGCACATCACATAACAAGGTAACATCAAGAGGAAAAAAGTATATATTTGTTTGTGTTTGTGGGATTACGACGGATTAGCTACGGGTGGGCTCTAAGCCGATGGGTGGGGTGCCCTCCCAAGCGGGTCTTTCTAAGGGGTCTTAACCCGTATTTACTCTAAGTGAAAAAAGTATAGAAGAAGTAAAAAGAATGCGTGCGCGAGCGCAGTTACAGTTAAGTAGATAAATGTTTATTGAGGGATACAGAATTCAGGAGGATAAGACTTTGCACAATAAAAAATAGACAATTCACGATTTATTCTTACAACGATTATTCTTACTTTTATGTCGCATTTTTTGGACACATTTTTGAGACAATTTTCAATAAAGGGTGTGAGAGATAAAATGACATAGTCATTAATAAATCATAAAATATTTCTTCTATAACAATAGAAAAAATACTGTACTAAAACGGATGAAATCTGAGAACTGTTATTTTTAACTCTTGAAAACAAAAAGTAAATAGTGCAATAAGTATAATTAATAAAATAGATAAAAGCGCTTTTTTTTTTCCCCCTTTTATCAAACCAACTCCACAGCCACTGGTATCACTGGGGACCGAAACAGCTTTTAGCGGTAGAATCTGTGTGTACGTCCAAAACAAAGTTCATTGGAAGGTTTGGAAATTGCAAATTGTGTTCACTACAAAAAGAAAACTCCACAGCCACTGGACATTAGCAGGGCTTGACTGTCAAGAAACATTTGACGGTCAAAAACTGAAGCGGCCGAATTTGATTTTCAAGGGGTTTTCCAATAAGTAAGGAGAGGCATCATTTTTAATTTAAAAAAAAAAACTATATTTTCCCCCTCAAAGCGCAGCTGTAATGGATGTCTTCTCCTTAACGAATTCCTGACAAAAAACCCAAATGATCAGTACATTGTAGTATTTTCTCCAGACTAATACTTTATTTAAAATTTACCGATTTGACACGAAAATTACGAAAACTACTTACCTGTACTCATACACAAAACAAGTTAATATTTCACTGCAAGATACAGATATTCGGCTGGTATAATTCATTAAACTTAACTAAACTTGACACACAGACATCATTTACCTATTTAGCTTAGCTCTTTGTAATCCATTCTTTGCGGCTCGTTCAATAATCCCTCCAACCCTCTCCCCCATTTAAGTGAACACAGATGTGACTGATTTTTGAGTTAACGGGAGATAAAAGGGCCGCGTTCGGCATTTAAATCACTCCAATTTTTCACAGAATCTTAATGGTCATTTAGTGCTGACATGTTCTTAAGTTTTGTTTGTAGGTCCAGAAAAACGATCATTTTATGCCTTCTTAAAAAACCGCTTTTCTTGCGAGATTTGAAATACATTACAATGAAACTGATTGCACTGCACAATTTCTATTTTCTGTAACCTCTCTTCCCGCGGCACTTTCTTGAATGTTAGCGGCCTGTTAAATTTACAGCATTCTGAGCTCAATGTTCGTGTTTTTCCTTGACTCGGGTAGAAAATTTTAAATTTTTAAGAGTCCAGTACGTTATTTTTATTTATTTATTTTTTAATTTTTATTTTATCTTTTATTTTTATTTATTTTTTATTTTATTTTATTTTTTTATTTTATCTTTTATTTTTATTTTTATTTTTTTTTGGGGGGGGGGGGTATTGTAAATATTTTTAGAAAAGTAATGTGGAAAAAGATATTTAATAATTTGAGGAGCTGGAACGACTTTTAACGTGATTTCATTAACCAAAAGCTCAGCATAAGCGGGGGGGACAGGGGTCGATACAAACAAAAATTGGGTCCGTTTTGTGGCCCTGTCACAAAATTACAATCGATTTAAACGGAACCCCTTCACAAAAATAGAGTCGATTAAAGCTGCCCTTCATTGACATTTTACCCTACAATTTAATGAGTTTCATCAATTAACAACAAAAAAAGTGACTTTTATTAAAATTTGGTTTAAAAATTCACAAAAATAAGTGCTGAAATTCACAAAACTAAGCATTGAAATTCACAAAAATATGCAGTTTTTAGAAAATGGGACCCTGGAAACCTGGAAAATATTCCTGGATCGACCCCTGATAAATTATGCAAGATTTGGAATTGAAGACGTTTTCACGAAAAAAAAGGGGGTGGGGTATATAAATTAGGTGAATGTACATATATTTTGTACTAAAGAAAACTAATATTCTGAGATATTATCTTAGCTAGACTTTTAAACAAATTTTTTGAAATGCTAGAAAGTAGATTTATATGCACATCGGCAGATCGTTATAAACAATAGCTGTGAAGGTTCCCCTTCTGTGCGGAACGTTGCTTCTTCGTATTGCTCGGGAGCAACGCTGTTAGTAAGAAGTAATGAGGTGATTTGTTGCTGTATTTTGCATGAAAATCTAAAAGGGTTAAAGGTATCGAAGTACTGACTTACATAGTACTGCAACTAGAGTTTACGTCTCTCACGACGAACCAACTCCCAACCCCGACGAACCCAACGGCCCCCTCCCGTGGAACCATAACTTATCTTGGAGCTCCCTAACAAGTCTAGGGCACGTGCCCCTAGTTGCCCCTGGCAGCAGATATAAATCATAAAATCGCAGACCGTTTTTTGTTCTCTTAAACTGCGTCGCATTTGAATTCGCAATTAGTCGTCTGTCAAGTCACGTAAGTTGGGCACGATCATAAAAGTGTATTGTCTCGCTGCTACTGACCTTCAAACACCAAAATTAGGTCCACTAAAATATGAGAAACTGGACCTAACCTGTGACAGGGCAGCAACTAAAGGGGGGGGGGGTAAGTGGGGACAAGCACCGGGAGACATTCTAAAAGGAATGCCAAAATCAGTTATGGTTTCTTGGGCTTGGGATGGAGCGCGGCTCCATGTGAGGGGGCACACGACCATGGGCGCCCATAAGGTGGGCAAGGTAGGGCACTTGCCCCCCCTAAAGTTTTAGGTTAATGTCTCATGATGTTAACAGATGGCAAAAACAGAACTAAGTTTGTTAAAAGTTTGAAATTTGCCCCCTCTAGAAAAAAATTTTGAAGTTTGCCCCCCCCCCCCTCTAGGAAAATTACTATGGGTGCCCATGCACACGACAGTAATTATGGTTTGCCTCGGGTGACATAAACTGTAATTGTGGCATTGCCTGTGAAAATGACCTCTTTTTGACCACTATTTACAGCAACAGGTCTTTTTTTATAACGCTGAGCAATTGATTTCAGACAAGTTTAAAATCGCTGCCCCTTGATTTTTGCGTTCCTTAGAAATTATCTAGCTTGGCCGTTTGGTAGAATCTGCCATCGTTCCTGTTGGGTTGAAAAGCTTCTGTGACTCTATTCTTTTGTTGATTTTTACAGGGAATTTTTTTTTTTTAGAATCTGATAGTATATTTAGGTTATAAATGCATGATTTGATTTGTGTTCAAAATCATAACTTAGCCCCCTGACTTTTTAGACTAGGGGGCAATTTTTACAACTGCAGGAGCAATTGCCCCCCTCAGATTACGCCTATGGTTGTTAATAATCACTTCGGAAAAAAGTGCTGAAACAACAAAAGCGCTTTCCGACTATTGATCCGAGTGCGCTTTCCGACTCGGATCAATACTCCATCTTACGGAGTGCGCTATCCGAGTGCGCTTTCCGACTATTGTTTCGTCAGAAACTAATGTATTTTTCTCCGAAAAAAGAAGACTAAAATTGATAGTTTAAAAATTCTTTTTTATGTCATGGATGAAATTTTTGAAGACGAGCCAATTGTTTATGAAATTTGGTTAAGAAATGAGACGAACACTTCAATACTTTTCCCAAAGTGATTATAAGTTAAAACAGCGTTTTTCACCCCAGATTGCTATGTGATTACGATTCCTTATTGTGTGCCCTATCACCCCTTAAGTTTTGTCCAAGAGTTTAGATTCACCCTGTATATATTTATATATCTTGTTCAAATTTTCAATCGTTAATAAAATACTTTTTATTCATCCACTCAAGTTCAAATACATTTTTTAAAACTAGTAGTGGATGACACTTGATGTTAATACAGTTTTTTTCAAATATTGATTAGTTAATTTAATGGAATTAACTAATTTAAGAAAAAGTAATTCAAATAAAATTTTTCTTTGTTTGACCTAAGCAGGAATTGACTTACATATATATATATTACATTACTTATTACTTCTTCGTTCAATTTTTTAACGAAACAAACAAAACGAAAAGAAACAAACAAGCAAATAAATAAATAAATAATAGTTTATAAAACTAAAGAAACGCGCTTTTAAAGTAATATAAACTAAACAGTAGAAAATAATCTTTAAATGTTTCATTCAGAAACAGTATGATGTCCCACAATGCGGGAAAATTCAACATTTCAACTAAGTTTAAAAAATAAGAATAAAGTGACTGACAAAAAAACAAAACAAAAAAAAAAAACCTTCAGTGTTAGAAAAAACACGGGGTGCTTTTTTCTTACATTTTATAAAGACAGTCATTACGAATAACTCGAGATAAATTAAAAAAAATTTAATTAACTAAAACAGCTGATATCAAGCACCCCACGCTTTTTCTAACATTAAAGTTATTATTATTTTTTTTTTCAATCGCTTTATTCTTATTTTAAACTTATTGAAAATGTTAGTTTAAAACCGAATAGTGGGACATCATACTGCTGCTGAACGATATCTGTGCATTTAATCATCTAAAATCTGTATTTTCTACTTTTTAGTTTATTTTTCTTTAAAAACGTATTTAATTAGTTTTTTAAACAATAATTTATTACAAATGTTTGGTGAATCTGGAAAAACGTTTTTCTTTATTAAAGTGTAGAATAAACATAAATTATATATTTAATGAATTAGTTAAAATATTCCTGTTATATTTATATTGTTACCTTTATATGGAAAATATGATTCCTTTTTGATTTCAGAGAAATCGAACAGAAAATCTATGACAGTATCTGAACAAATGCAGGTATAATATTGTTTTTTAGTATCTTTTTTTTTTTTTTTTTTAATCTTTTAATTTTGTTTGCCATTGCCATGAACTAATACTTTTTAGACAATTTATGACACTTGGCATTTAAAATAGATTCGTTTACTATATGTAAGTAATTAAAAAGTAATATTAAAAAATTATTTATTACAATAACTCACATTTTTGAATTTCAATGTAATAATTTTCTAGAGTGGGCTAAGCTCCCCCAACCCCTCCTTCGCCCAATTAATCAAATGAATTTAATAAAAATAATAATGATTAACAGATTTATTTTTTATACATTTCTCATTTATAAAAAAAATATTCCTCGAAAAATATGTATTTTGTTGTTGTTGCAGAAAATAAAAACTTTATTTTTAGAAACTACTATGCAGTGACTGTTTCATAAAAGAGCAGAAAGAGTAAAAGGATTTCATTTTATACTACTGCGTGAGATGGCGCCACAATATGATGACAAATAAAGTGGAATATATACCTAGCCAGAAGTTTTTTCTTTCTCAAGTTTATATTTATTTGAACTTTCTTTTTTTTTTCAAATAAAAAGAAACCTGAATAATTTTATTTTTAGATAAGTACAGGGCTCTAATAAACTCAATCTTATTATTTTATCATCATTTTTCTATCTCTGAAACCCACGTTAAATGATTATTTTTTAAGAATAAGAACGAATCCGAATAAGGTTAATAATATTTTTAAAACCATTTTTAATTTGAATGCGGAACGAAGAATGTGATTCAACTTTAAATCTATTTAAATGAATGGCTTTAATGAAGACCATTAAGTTCCCCATGGTGTTCAAGATCAGTAAGTGGTTCTTAGAGAATTGATTTAGTATCAATTACATGCGTTCTGTTAAAATATTAGTTTTTGAAGTGTAAACATTGTTTCAGAAAGAAACAAATCAACAAATAAAAAATCATTTTGAAAAGTTAAAAAACTTAATGAGAAATAACATGTAATTTTGTTCATTCTGTCCTGTGGCTCGATGGTCTAGGGGTATGATTCTCGCTTTGGGTGCGAGAGGTCCCGGGTTCAAATCCCGGTCGAGCCCAAGTCAAAACTTTTACCCCCTGTGACTAATATTATTTTCTGCAGGCAGCTATTTTGTTTCCATATCTTCCTTTCCCCCCCTTATTTTTTGCTGTAATTTTTGTCCAAAGATGACTTTCTAATGCATTTTACGGCTGCGTCATATTTTAAAAATTATAATTAAAAATGTGCCTGGCTGAAAAATTTAAACATTTGAAAATTATGCAAGTATGAGAACTTTAAAATAATGTGATTTGATTTTATGGTTAAGGTAAAACTACATAAGGATTATCCAGGCGTGTAAACAGGAAAATTTTTCGGGGGGGAATATGCGCGTGGAAAAATTTTCGGGGCGGGGGGGGGGGGGGGGAATTGAACTTATATTTGTATAAATAGACGGAATTTCATCACTAATCCAAAAATTTCGCCCCTGGGATTATCTGCCTAAAGAGGGGATGCCTTGGAAGTTGGACTTTGGAAGGAGTTCAAACACGTGCAAGTGGTTATATGCCAGTGAAAATGGTAGATGGCCGAAGTGTGAAGGTCCCGGGTTCGTGTCCCATCGCGCAGCTGTCGATCTAACGGTCTGGAGTTTTGGTAGGTTTTCTCCAGATGTAATGTGAATCAGTGGCAGCCCGTGGTCAAAACTGTTAGTGCAGCCGGAAGCATATGAGCCCCCCCCCCCCTCCCTTTCCTCCGGACAGGATTGGAAAATCTTTTGTTGCTGAATTCGAAAGCTGGCGGATTAAGCCCTCACCGAGAAAAAAAAAAAAAAAAAGAAATTACATAAAAAAATGTAAGAGTTCCTATTTTACTTCCATAAAATGGACATAAATTTCAACCAGCCGCTCTTATCCTCAAAATTGCATTAATCCGTGTCTGATTCGAATTTTCCTTAGAATTTTCTTTTGTAACGATAACTTGAGAAGAAAAGAAAAAAAAAGAAATCTTACTTATTTTTTATAAGTCAAATCAATCCTCCTTTCTTTTAAACATGCGAATCCGTCAGTGATGTACGTACCCATAAAAAGGCGTTGTTTTAATTCAGATATCAATAATTTAAAGAGCTCTTTAAAATTTCCCATGTTTAAAGAATTTTCTGGCTCGCCATGTCCTCTAAATGCCAGTTCTTGCCCACTTAAAAACAATACTACTTTGATGGGTAATTGTCCATTCATAAGCGTCTATTCAGGCTTACCTTCTTGATAAATTCAGCAATATAAAGTCGAGAGTTTTCCAAACATATATTCTCCTTACACCCTCCCTCCTTCTCGTCCGAGCCAATCAGTTAGTCGAGTTCTCAAGTTCAGCCGCCGTTAAAAAATCTTTCATCGGCTGTATCAGCTGCATACTCCCTATGCCGGAGAGGCTGCTTACGTAGTCGTTGTCATGGCAACGGTGCTGTCAATTTTCTTTTCAGCGCTCTGGGCTGTACCAAAGATTTTCCCAATTGAATTGCGGGAAGATTAAAGTGCTTTTTTTCTGAATGAGCGATCCGGCCACAATACGTTTTTTTGTGTTTGGTTTTTTTCGGAGATTTTTTTAATTTACCGTAGGAATTCCACAATTCTAATCTGAATTTAGGAAAATTAGTAGAATAAATTATTTTAAAATATGTGCTGATAATTTCAAGTGCGGCTGTACTTGCTGTATCCCACGAGCCGCCACTGACGTGAATACGCGTTGGAACCTCTTAGAAAGTCACACCCCCCTTGGCAGATCGGGAACAGCTTTAGTATAGGTCCTTTTTGGCGATGTTTTGATTTGGCGACAAAATCTTGTCGCCAACCCAAGTTTGCCTTGCCGATGCCAATTGTAAACAATATGGCGGATCGGATGGCGCTGGTTCCGAGATAATTGATCGTCGCCGTTAATTTTGCTATGATTTATTTTAATGGCTTTTAAATATTTTTATGAAAAAAAAAATTAAACAGATAACAAGCTTACATGTACATATAGATTCGGTTTAATAAAATTTAATTACTTTTCTTTTTATGTGAGGGGGGCTGTGCCCCTCCTCAACCCCCCCTTCTCTTTTTAGTAGATTAAATTAAACAATGCAAACAAATAATATTCTAAAGGCAATACCTCACAAAAATAACAAATAAAAAAGACAAAAAAATTAAAATATATTTTAGCATTCTGACAAAAGACTACGTAAGCAAAATAAAGAACTAATTTAAATCATAACGAACAATGCTTATCTCATACCTTAATTAAAATCGCTAAATTGTTTCAATATTGAAATAATAAAATCAAAATATCAAATATTATATTAATAACGGAATTATTTGTTGCTCCTACCATTAACAAATGAACAAAGGTAATAATCTTATAAATAAAAATGAAATTCTGTTTGTTTGTTTGTTTGTTTGTTTGTGGATTTGATTCGTATACAAATCCACAAAAATGGACCTATCGGTCTGAAATTTAGCACAGATGTGTAAAATAATATAGAATAAACCACTGTCCACTTTAAAACTTTGAAAGTCCACCCGTTCCCGGAATTTAAGAGATTTTTTATGCTCTTCACGCAAAAATCTTTCCGTAATTGTAACCCCTGTAGTGAAAAAAGTGTGAAATAAGGATCGTGGTTGCCATGTGTGGCGATTTTGCCGAATAAAATGTCGTTCGTATACAAATCCACAAAAATGAACCTATCGGCCTGAAATTTAGCACAGATATGTAAAATAATATAGAATAAATCGTAGTTCACTTTAAAACTTTGAAAGTTCACCCGTTCCCGGAATTTAGAGATTTTTTATGCTCTTCACGCAAAAAGCTTTCCGTATTTGTAACCCCTGTAGTGAAAAAAGTGTGAAATAAGGATCGTGGTTGCCATGTGTGGCGATTTTGTCGAATAAAATGTTTTAAATTCTCAAAGTAAAACTAAAAGAATAATAATGATTTTTTTTTGTTAGTTTATATTCGTAAGGTTATTTTTTTTTAAATTATAATATCGTGTGCATGGGAAATCAGAGCAGGAATGTAATGCTTTACACGCAAAACAATAAGAATTGAAGATTTCCGAGGCTAATGTGTAAATTTTTTTAGTTTGGCGAAAAAATAAAATGGCTGAAATATGGATTTTGAGTAAGTGAGTTCTAGCGGTTTGCCCAGTTTTCGGCTTGGCGCAATTTATTGAGAGCTTAAGAAAATAGATTTTTGAAAATAAGTGCAAAGGTTTTGTTAGAAGACAGCGTTAAATTTTAATGATCCGTGAAGAAATAATGCAGTTATTAAGGGATTTCAAGCGATCTAACTTCAGAATTCTCGCCAATTGAGTACATTCATTTAAGTTGGGGGAATTCCGCCAAATTTCAGAAAATTGAAATCTTCTCATTTAGTACATCGGAGTAACGATGAATAAAACACATTATAGTTGATAATTAAAAAAAAATCGGCTGTATTAAGGGATTCCAATTTTCAAATAAATGCGTGCTACTCTTTGGCGGTCGAACCATTTCCCATATTGATTGCTGCTAAGTCAATGCTTCGAATGATTCCCTGAAAAAACTCTTGCAAAATGGCGTATGTTGGCACTTTGGCGAGGCTTAGATTTAAAACTGGATTTTATTTGAGACTGGTATATATAATAACACTGGTTATAGATAAAAATGAATGTTGGTATGTGTTTATGAGGTTGAAAAACTCCAGCACCGTTGAGCACCGGTGCACGATGAAATTTGGTTCACCTAAGTCTTTTATCATGGAGAAGGTTTTTATGCTATCCGTTTTCCTTAACTTGCCCTTTGGTGCCGCAGCACAACGTTGAATTCTATTCCGTTTAGCCGTTTGCTATGTGAATATCGTCCAACCGATTTCGATGAAATTTGGTACACGCGAATATTAGAACACGGAGAATATTTTTCACTATCCATTTTGCTGTAACTTGCCGCTAAATAGCGCTGCAAAGCATCAACGTCTTTACCGTTCGACCGACCAGCATAAAATTTTTTATACTTACACATTTGAGCACGAAGAATATATTCTAACTGCGTTCCTTTTGATGTTACTGACCACTAGATGACACTGCAATGCATTATTATTTTAACTCGCCACTAGATGACGCTGCAGCAGGCCAAATTCTTGACCATTCAAAAGGTCGCTATGAAAATCAGTATACATAGCTATTTGAACAATGAGAATATTTTGGCGTTATCCATTTGCTATAACTCGCCACTTGACGGCGCTGTAGCAAATCATTACTTTAATTAACTACTAGATGGCCCTGCAGTGTATCACTTCTTGACTGTGCAAATGATCGTTATGATAATTGGTATACATAGATAGTTAAACACGGTCGCTATGAAAATCAGTATACATAGCTATTTGAACAATGAGAATATTTTGGCGTTATCCATTTTGCTATAACTCGCCACTTGACGGCGCTGTAGCAAATCATTACTTTATTGAACCACTAGATGGCCCTGCAGTGTATCACTTCTTGACTGTGCAAATAATCGCTATGAAAATAGGTATACATAGATATTTGAACACGGGGAAGAGTTTGGCGCTATCCATTTTCCTATAACTTGCCACTAGATGTCGCGTCAACACATGAACTTCAGGACTGTCCAGCCGATAGTCATGAAAATTCGTATACATCGATATCTGCATGCGAAAAATATTTTCGCCGTATCCGTTTTGTTAAAACTCGCCACTAGATTGCGCTACGCGGTATGGCCTTCTGCAACGTACAAACGATTGCCTTGAAATTCGGTATGCATGATTATTGGACACAATATAACGCGATATCCATTTTGCTGTATCTGTTTATTACAATGAATAGTAATCACCATAAATCGTAATATCAAAAAGTCCATTCATTCCCGTGCGAAGAACGGGTACTTCAGCTAGTAACAAATAAAAACAAACAATGCTTATCACAGAGTCTCCAACCTCTACGGAATATAATTCACCACTTTTTCAAAACAGCAAATTTATTAAGGATTTTTCTCAAATTGCTAAAATTTATAAGATTAGACTAATTGTAAAATGTTAAAATTTTCGCTATATACTAATACAAATTTTACTGTTTAGGAAAAGTGGTGAATTATATTCCGTAGAGGTTGGAGACTCTGTTATCACATACCTTGATTAAAATCTCTAAATTATTGCAATATGGAAATAATAAAATCAAAATATCTAAAATTATTTCACTGTATAAAATATTAATAACGTATTTGCTGCTTCTACCCTTAACAAATAAACAATCGAGAATGAAAATATTAACCTGAAACGTACTATCAAAAGAATGTTTATTCATACAAAACTGTATATAAATAGTTAGTATGAACCTGAACATCCATTTTAAATTTCAAAAATAATTAAATAATAATAAAATTTAATGTAAAATAAAGCCATTAAAATAAAACCATAAAGCACATTTTAATGGCGGATCACGGCACTCAAACCTCGCGAGCTACGATATACGGGGCTCAAAAAGTTCATGAAAGGAACAAACGGTCGCGATTCGCCGGAGGAACACGAGCGCATCCGTGACGTCACGGAAGAATCCACTTTTCGCCCGAGAAAATTCTGTTACCGCTCCGGACCATCCGACGGCGGGGTTACCATATTGGCATCCTTTATCGCGTCAAAAAAAAGTCGCCAAAAATAAAGCGCGCCAAAGGACCAATACTAAAGCTGTACCGCAGATCGCCCTAGTGTAGCGTTGCCGTAATCACTCACAATCACAAACACGTGCAAATGATTCTCGCTTTGGTTGTGAGAGGTCCCGGGTTCAAATCTCGGTCGAGCTCATACGTATTTTTTTCCCCCTGCCCCTAATATTATTTTCTGCAGGCAGCTTTCTAAACCATTAAAAAAAAAAAGGAATATAAAGATAAATCATTTTGCTGGTAGACGTAAATTATCATCGTTTCCTTCTTTTATCCGATTCCTGAGAAGTTGCTACAATTATCTTTCGTCCCTGCGGGGGGTTCGTAATCGTACCCCCCCCCCCTGAGGAATTTTGTCCATACAAAATGTATATTCTTCACTCCTTTATCACATAAATGTATGCATATATGTGAGTTTCAGTAGTCGTAACCCCCCCCCCATGAAAAATTTCTGGCTATGTCCCTGCTGTCAGCAGATGACGATAGACGGCAGAAAAAATATCATTAGTCTTAGATTAGAAGCAAGCGTCTTTAATTATTCGCAGTTGCACTGATTAAAAATTATTTACCATAATTTGACGTTTACGGGGTTTACAAAATTATTGTCCATTTATAAATCTCCATAGAGGAAAAAGAGCATATTGTACTGTTGCTTAATTAGATCAGCCTGATGAAGGCTTGGTGGTCTAGGGGTATGATTCTCGCTTAGGGTGCGAGAGGTCCCGGGTTCAAATCCCGGCCAAGCCCTTCTGTGTTTATTTTACTGCTTTCAATATTCGTTTTTATTTTCCATATGTGTTTTATCTGAATTGTTGTTAATGCAATGCAGCCGACGTTTGATTTTACGTGCTTTTGCTTTTAGGAACACTTAACCCTGAAATGCACAATTTTTCAAAATGTGTTGAAAATAAAATTGTAAGTTCATTCATGCTTAGTGCCTACTCATGCTAGAAAAAATAGGACATTTGAAAAATTAGATTGCCCACTCTATGGCTCTCATGAAACGAAAGAAAGTAATAAACCGAATTCTGTTTTATTTAGACCTAACCTAATTCTACTACTTTTAATTATTTTGTATTCATTTTCATTTAGTTATAAAAATTAGAAGCAGTCAAAAATTCGGGCAAAAGTTGGTTCAGCGAACTGGATGCACACGCTATGAATTCATGCTTGTTTGCTCAAAAAATAATGTTGTCATACATTTTTAAGTCATATTAAATGCATATTTATACAAAAATTACATTTTTTTTTATTATTACGAAAAACTGAGTGCAGACAATTGTCTACAGTATGCACTGTAGGGTTAACGATTTTACGAACGCCGAATATGCTCTCATAACAAAAAAAGTCTCCGCCGAAACGATTGTACCGATAAGTAGGTACCTTGTTATGTGTTGTATTTTACAAAGTTTTATTTATATAACGCTCTATCAAACTATTTCTCAAGACTCAACTTACGAACTATTTGAGTATTCCCGATGCAGAGCATATTTTAATAGATTTTCACTAGGTGCCACTAAGGCTTGGAGCTAAACCTATTACACACACATAAGCATACATACTTGACAATTTTCTCTCTTTTCGCGCGGGCGCGTAATGCGTCAAACCACATTAAAAAAAATAGTTTATATAGATACTATTTTTTTAATGCGGTTCATAATATATAGTTTTTATAAATGTGTATTTGTATATTATCAATCTAGTGAAAAAGAAAAAATAACAACTCAATTTTATTTTTTAAATACTTATTTAGAAAATACTTGAGAAAAATTTGTTGGCATAGATACTCTGCTAAATTCCTTGTCATGCATTTATATTATACCAGTGGCGGATTATTGCAAGTTTGTCGGTGAGGGCGGTTAATTAGAAGATTAACATATACATCCATTTTATGGAAGCGAAATAGGATCTTTTACATTAATTTCTCTTTTCTCGGGGGGGGGGGCGGTCGCCCCCTCCCCCCCCTTTAATCCGCCCATGTATTATACTAGCTGCTACCCGCGACTTCGTCCGCGTCGGCTTTAAAATTAGCTCCCGAGAGAAATGAAGCATGTGTGAAAAACAAATATGTTTGCGACAAAAGAAACTGCATTTAAATATTATTTGCTTTTTACTTACTTTAAATGAAGTATAATCAGGGCTTAATTTCTAGCAAAAGAAGTACCGGAGCCCTAACATTCTCGAGCTTATGCTTATATACAGCGGCGTACTATAAGTCCTCCGCTGTATATGAGCATAGAACATTCAATCAAGGTACAACATTCAATTAAAATAATCAAATATTTTCCCGTGTAATAGTATTTGACATATTTTTATTATTTCATGGCACAGTTGTTATATCACTGAAAATGGTAGACGGCCGAAGTGTGAAGGTCCCGCGTTCGGGTCCCATCGCGCGGCTGTCGATCTAACGGTCTGGAGTTTTGGTATGTTTTCTCCAGATGTAACGTGAATACGCGTTAGAACCCCTTATCAAGTAATCTTTATGGTGTTATTTTACAAAGTTTTTTATTATTTTATTTTACCCTTAGAAAGTCCTTCGACCAAGGCATCGCTCATCCTTGACAAATCGCCCTAGCGTAGCGTTGCCATAATCACACAAATAAATGTTTCACAAAACGGTTAATAATAAATGATATGAAATTAGCATGAAGAAATATGAACAATATACAGTAGAAGATCCAAAATCTGCAAATTGGGAGCAGACCTCGTGCAGATTTTAGATTTTTGCATGTTTTGCGGCATAACATGTAAAATAGTTTTATTTTCTCCTAAATAAAAGAAATAAAGTAAAAAAACTGTTAAAGTAATGTAGAAGTGATTGAAATACTTAATAAAAACAAGTGAAAGAAATAATGTCATAATTTTTAACACATGAAGAAACAAAGAAATTTATGTACCATAATGTTATGAAGACAAGGAAATTCAAGAAAATTCAAATTACTTAGAAAATGTTGAACAATTGCTTGTTAAAAATGTGGCATTTGGTATTATGTTGTTTGAGTTTCTTTTTAAATACACATACCTGTGTGTTAATTAAAAATATTCCACAGGGCTAATAAATCAAGAACTTCCTCTTTTCCTTTCCTGGCTTTTGATTGAGTATCAATAGCACTGTGACGGCCATAAGCTAACCATGAACGAACAAATGATTCTGGTTCGAATTTGTTGATCGGAGGACCGACTAATCTAATGAACATCAAATTTGATAAAGTTTCAATGCTAAGTGAAGCACGTTGGGAAGTACAAATTAAGTTCATGGTAGAAAATCCTCGTTCACATTCGGCACTTGAAATGGGTATACAATTGATGACTGAAATCAATTTTTTCAAGTCACTTAGCATTTCTTTTCCAGATGATGACTTGAAAATTCTGAAGTCTCTTAAAACAGCTTTTTAGTTAAAACTGAATCTTTTGCATAATCCCACAAGTTCATCTTCGCCATACGTCACTTCGTCATTTCAGTCGATTCAGCAGCAGGCCAAAACTTTGGATTTAGAACTTTAATTTCACAGATAAATTGTTCACAATCTGATCCAACATTTCTCGACTGGACCGAAAGGAGCCTATTTATTATTGAATCAGCTAAACACCTATAAAATTGTCCTGGGTCTATTTTAGGCATAGCCTTTCCACTTTCATGTATAGCTACATTTTTAAACTTGAAAACGTTTAGACCTTCAATGGCCTCAGATACATGTCTTCCAGGCTTCTTCCTCCTCGATTCAAAAACTTGTATTTGTAGTCTTATTAGCCTATGGGCATCAACTAGTGTACTTTGTCGGTTTTGCAGCTCTAATGAAAGTTCCGACAGTTCTTCCAGAGCATCATACATAACGCCAAGATTTAAGATAAATGAATCAGTCGCTAGTTTATTCGCTAACCCAGAAAATGTGACTCTGGCATCTCTTTTTTTTATCTGTGGAGATATTTGTGAAATGTTTATGTAGACTTTCATAGTCCGTCCACACTGCTTTCACAGATCGAAGACTTGATGCAACCCAGCGAAGATCGAAAATACGCCCAATCTTTAGTAATTCTTGTCTTGTATTTACAGCACACTCAATAAGTTGTCGTTGGTTTTTTGGTGAACTGTGATATATATTTCTTAATTTGTCCATGAAAGTTTTAAAGTTATTTTTTCCTGCAACTAATTTTACTACATCAGCAACGCTGAGTTCTAGGCGATGATTCATACAATGCCAAATAATTATACAGGAAACATATCCAATAGTTTCTTACACAGTACTTCTTTTCTGCCAAGCATAACAGAAGTTCCATCACAAGTGACAGCAACTAATTGTTCTGCACCAAGTGGGTTGTGCACCAAGATACGTCACAGATAGATCGGCTTCTGCTAAGCTGACTGAAATCGGTTTCAGGATGCTAGAATTGGTTTGAGGCGAAACAAATCCTGTGTGGTGTGCCTGTTAAAATTGATGCGTATATAAAAAGCATAAAAATGACAGATTAATATGTAATGGTGGGCTCCGGAGCCCAATATTCATGAACTCCGGTTGCTTTTGCCTAATATGTAAAAATTCACTCAAAAAAAAAAAAAAAAAAAAAAAAAAGTACCGGAGCTGAGCTCCGGCCCTAATTAAGCCCCGAATATAATGTATGGTAGTATACTTCACTTAAAATAAGAGAGTATGCACAGTTACTAAATTTAGATTTTTTTTTTTTTTTTTTTTTTTTTTTTTTTTTCGCATTTGGCGAATCGAGACAGTTACGACAGTATTTGCGAACTGTTTTGAGTGTTCTTGTTAAAGAAACATTTATGTTATATGCATGAATTTTAGCCTATGTTAATCAAGAATAGTGCAACTTTCTATTATCGAAAAAGTTTTAGAATCGGTTCTGTAGTTACAGAGATACCCAGAGAGCGTAATGTATTAGAATTATTTAGAGTGTTCCTGTAAAGGAACTATTTGCGCTACATGCATGAATTTTAGCCTATAATACTCAAGAATAGTGTAGCTTACTATCAGTGAAAAATGTTTTGGAATCGGTTCAGTACTTACAGAGATACACATAGAGCGTAATGTAATTCTTATGAGTATCCCTGTAAAAGAACTATTTGGGATATATGCATTAAAGGTAGCCTATGACACTCAGGGTCCCTCCAGTGTCTAAGAGGTTCTGCTCTCAAAACTAGAAGGCGGGAGGTGCCAGGTTCAAACACCGGTCGCGCCTGTCGACCTAGATGCTCGCAGTTTTTCGTGGTTTTCCTCAAAAGCTCGCTTAAATACGGGCTAGGATCCCTTAGAAAGTTCCCCCACAGAGGAGTTCCCCATATAGGCCTAGGACCCTAGTGCAGTCAATCGGTCTTAATCCACAAACAAATGAACAATAATACTCTGGAATAGTGTAACTTTCAATCAGTGAAAAAAAGTTTTAGAATCGGTTTAGTAGCTATAAAATTTCCATAGAGCGCAATGCATTAGAATTATTCTGAGTGTTTTTGTAAAAGAATTATTTATGCTATATGCATGAAAGATTGCCTGTATGTTAATCCAAGGCATAAGTTATCTTCATTACAATTTTTTCCAAATATGTTCAACCAGTTTTGTGTGAATCAGTCAAAAGCATCTAAACACATAAACGTATACATTTATACTATTGGTAGGAAACACATTTGGATCTTTCTTTCTAATGCTTTTTAATTTGGCGTAAAATCAACATAATTTCCATACCATTTCATGTTTTTCAAATGCGTGTGAATCTGCAAATAGAATTTCTGCTTTATTTCAAAAGCATAAATCATTTTGTGCGGGGATAAAACGGTGTTTAATTAATAATTAGGAAAGTAATTAAAATTTCAAAATTATGAGAGTCAAGTGCACTTTACCGAAGTAATGGGCTTATATGCTCAAATTTTCAAAGCTCTGCTTTCTGTAGATTTGTCTGGAGAACATTCATTTTTATTAATATAGATAGATAGATTTGGCATAAAACTGGCATAATTTCCGTGGTATTTAATGTTTTTCAGATGCACGTGCTTCTTCATTGAAGTAATAGCATTCTTGTTGTCTAAAAACATGAATCACTTGATACGGGCGAAACTCGCCAAGCATGGCAACGTAAAAACGGTATTTAATTAATAATTAAAAAAGTAATTAAAAATCTAAAATTCTAAGTAGCCTATAGCCTTCTCCAGGGTCCCATCTATATCTAAACCAAAATTCACCACAATCGATTCAGCGGTTTAGGCGTGAAAGCGAAACAAACAAACAAACAAACTCACCTTCGCATTTATAATATTAGTTAGGATTCATGTATTTTAAAATATAGGAATAAAAAAATAACTTAAGCAAAATTAAAATTTTTCTGGTATTGATAAGATCTGACTCAAAAATAACTGCCTGGAAAACTTACGAGCCCGGGGGAATGTTTTCCTCTCAGGGAAAAAAAAAAATATTCCCTGAGATGCATAAAAAATTTATGCTGAGTTAGTATTGCTATTCGCAGTGATTCGTTAAAAGTATTCTTAAATGAGAATTTACGCGAAATTTTGTATCGTCGAATCAATCGTCGAATGTATTCCGTTTGAAAGTCAGTTTGAAGTTCAATCAGTTTGAAAAGGGCTGTACTCTCCGAAAGAAATGTAATCTAATAATCAGTAAATACCTTTTTAATGAATATTTCAGCAATGTGCTTGTTATATCCCAGAACTCATTTATTAGGAGGGATGGATTTAAAAAAAAAAATCAAGTGGAACAAAACTTTATTTATTTGTCTTCCCTCTGTTACAAAGCAAATTCACAAAATAAGTTCCTTATTTGAAATTTAAACATAATTCATCCGGAGCTGATATGTATACTCCTGTGCCTCCCCTTTGGGTCCGCCAATTTGAATTAACTTTATTTCGATAGTCAATATCCATATACTGTATAGCAGAATTATAGCAGCTATACCTGTTTAATTAATTTTAAGTTGCGTATTTCTATTACATCCTTATATTGACTAAATATATCGATATAATAGTACATCGGTATACATCGGCAACAGCTTTACTGTGTTAGTACTCTAGTGAATCGTCATTAGATATCCCAGTCGAATTCGGTTAGAGCAGGGGCGTAGCCAGAAATTTTTCATGGGGGGGGTTACGACTACTACAACTCATATATTTGTATACGTGGGTGTGATAATGTAGTGAAGAATATACATTTTGTATGGCAAAAAATTCCTCATGGGGGGGGGTTATGACCCTCATAACCCCCCCCCGTGGCTACGCCCCTGTGATAGAGAGACAACTCCTGCTCTCTTTGTTCTGATCTGTACAATGTGTACAAACCCTACACCGTTCACTAGCCATGTAAAAAAGAGTTCGACATCGAAATCCCATAAAACGCCCCCACCCTGGTCGAGTGGATAAGACACTGAATTGGGTAGTTGGCTGAATTGTGAAGGACTAGCGTTCTGGCCAACCGCGCAGCTGTCGGTCTAACTAAAGGATCTGGGGTTTTCGGCGGTTTCCTCCAGATGTAGTTCACTGACGTGTTAGAACCCGTTAAAAAGTACTATGCCCAAGGCACCCCTCCTGTAGGCAGATAACCCTCACTTAGCTTCGCCTTTTTGCACTACATAAAACACCTCCCCAAAGTTTGAGTGTTAGTTCATACTAACGTTGTTTTAATTTTTTATGTACAAATTTGTTTAACTAAAAATTGTAACGAAAATTATGATCATATTACAATTATAATCTAATTAGCATTAATTTGAATGCTATTAATCTAAGAATGTTCCCCCCTTTCCCTCCTCCCAAAAAAATTCTGGTGCACGAATGTTTTAGAACAAAAGAAAATCAACACACTTTATTAAAAAAATCTTGAATTTTTAATTTTACTCTATTTTAATATCAATGAAGTTAGTATGACGTGCGTTTTATTTTTTCTTGCTAAGTGCTTTAGCAGGAAAAAAAAAGCGTTTAACATTTTAAAAATTTTAAATTTAAAATAGAACAGTTCAATAAAAATTTATTAATGTGTGTTAAAATAAATCAATCACAGGAGGGGGATCGTTGCATCACGCCCCCTTCTTTTAACCAACTTTATAAAAGAGGAGATTATTAATTCGTCGGAATCATCTTTTTTTTTTATATGTATATTTAGCGTCAATTTTTTACCTCGTGGACCGATTTCTATGCATATACGTATATATGTATATTTTATTCGGAAAGAGTTACTTTATGTTGTCCAAGTTTAGTCGAAATCTGATGATATTTACATTCAGAAAATTGGAAAAACCTTTTTTTA